>OMLJ01110070.1:3659-16170 GCA_900302595.1 Gadiculus argenteus
ATACCCGTAATTCACATTGTGGATATCCGCAACTGAATTGTAGATATCTGTAATGACAAACCCCATAGACATGAATGGCAAAAATGACGTCATTTCGCCTAGGAGGAATGTAGTTGCGGATATCCGAAATGACAATTGTGGATAGGAGGAATGTAGTTGCGGATATCCGAAATCTTCTTTTTGACTAGGCGAAACTGAATTGCAGATATCTGCAACACATCGACTTGCCATAGTTCCTTGCAGCGCGAGGCAGCGCGGTCTGCGACGGCTGCAACCGGCTAGCCAACACCTCCCCGACAGGTGGAGGAATTGAATGGTTCCTATTGGTTAACAGGTCAGTGACGTGTGTTCAGGTCTGCACTCGGCGGCTACCGTGTGGACAAATTATGTGGCTTTTTATTTTGGTCGCTTGATCTAAACTTGTGGTGTAGGCCTATTTATATGATGTGAGGTCTTGTTAATAGTCCTACACGAATACAAACATAGAATGATAATACAAATATTATAAAAAAAAACAATGTCTTCCTCTACATGGAATATTATAAATGTATTTCCCAAAGTTGGCATTATGGATATTTATTTATGTTTCATTGCTTATTATTATTGGTTAAAAAGTACCGGTAATTCCATTATTTCAATTTCATCTGCCATGTAAAACGCAAATGCCATGATCACGTCTAATTTGGTGTCTGACTTCACGGGGCTTGGCTGCCGTCTCTTTTAAAGCCCGCCCCCTCAGCCACCGGCAGCTCTCGTCGGCGAGTTCAGCCTAGCCAAGCCTAGCCAAGTCCATCGTGAATGCGCCTAGTGACCGTCCCTTTTTTTTAACAGCTCTGGTTCCGGAAGTAAATTTCCCATTCATTTTCTCCAATCACTTTTCGTAAAATCATTATATAAAGAGTTTTAAGTCTGGAACCAAGCCAATCATTTGTCAAGTTAAGTAACAACCAAATATTTTTGCACGTTTATTGCATCTTAGAACCGTTATCATTTCTATATTGTTTATATTGTTAATACAAGTTGTGTCATATATTCTGTTTGTGTGTATGTTTATGTATAGTGTTTCATATAGTGTATAGCATTGTCAACGACATGGTACATTCCTGACTGCAATCACTGCGTAATAAGGTTAGTACATGTACCTTTAATACATGTGAATTCAGTCAGTATTCCAGTTACATATTCATTCAACATTATGTAAATTACTAAAAAGCACTGCTAGTGCTGTCATATATTTGTATTTTTTTTATATACGAGACTGAATACGAGACTGGGATACGAGACTGGATTCACATGTATTAAAGGCTAATGTTATTACACAGTCATTTCAGTCAGGAACATACCATATCGTTGACAATGCTATACACATACAGTATAGAGCTCATTTTCTCTACAGCTCTTACAATAACTCTCTAACGTCCATTAATCTAAAGGAAATCATGGTTGCTGTGGTAAGCAATCAAGTTCAGTAGCAGCAGTTATCGACGACTTGACTTTCGTGGGTGTGGGTATACGTTTACATGGTAACAGCGAGCTCCACCAATCAAAGACGTTTGTGTTACACTTTAGGATTATGGGTAGTGTTGTGATTTCAAATTATAATTGTGAATGTCGTAGATGTGATTTCCTGCATTCTGGTGCATTTTAGGGAGACCAGCTGGAGATCCCAAACCATTCACAATGATAAATTAATAAAGAACTTTAACCAACTGGTCTAAACAGACAATATTAATATAACTGCCATTTAGAAATCAACAATTTCACAGGTAATGGTAATGAACCAGTTGCATGTTTATTATGCTTCACACAGTAATCCAGCTCAGAATGTACAACCTCCAGCAGTGGTTCAAAAAGCAAAGCAAAACAAAGCAAACATACAGTTACATACAGTTCTGTTCCTATTGAGATCACTATTTTAATGGTGAATGTGTGTGAAACATGGTGTGTACTGTTTGTGTGAGTGAGTGAGTCAATGAATGAGTGAGAGAGACAGCCAATAATGAGATAGCAGGTTTGTGTGTGTGAATGAGTGAATGAGTGTGTGAGAGAGAGAGAGAGACTGGGTGAGTAGAGAATGGCAGCTAGTGTGTGTGGGGGGAGGGGGGGTGAGTGAGTGAAGGGGATGCAGAACTCTTATTTGTATAGGAACTTTGCTCGTCAGTCTTTCTGAGTGGCAAATCTCTCAATGACCCTTGTGTTGAAATCTGGAATGTCCTGTGTGAGTTTTTTTCTCTATTGAGAGCATAGCCAGAGCGTTGAGGCGATTTTGTCCCATTGTGTTCCTCAAGTTTTGATCCTCTTTAAGGTAGAGAAGCACCTCTCTGATTCTGCTGTTGGTGTGGTGATGAGGATCTTGAGAGGACTTACAGTTTCGATGAATGTATCTTGAAGTTTGTTTTCCATCAGAAAGAGAGCCAGTGCACCACTGCAACCCTTGAAGTCATAATTCTTGTAGATCAGGGACAGTTCTGTTTTCAGTCTGGCTTTGTCCAACATGGGATAGGCCTCCACCGTGGTTTGTAGTGCTGAATCTGGGAACATGGTGCTGTGTTGTGGGAACAGGTCTCCTTGCAGCAGAGTGGCACTGATGATCTCATCAGTGCCACTGATGAGTGCCTCATCAGTGCCACTGATGAGTGCCTCATCAGTGCTTGGTGAAAGAAAACCTCTCCTTGGCATGGCTCAAAATGGTATGACATACCTATGAAATGATAACCACAAAAAACATTACGCTTTCACATATCTCAGTTCAACAATACAATAAAATCAGCATATTCCTAGCAGTAACAACTTTGTATGAGCAAGTAAACCTTACTGTAATTATTAAAAGCATAAGTGTGGAGAAAAAAAACATAAATATCTGCATTCTCCAGTAGATAGATATGTCTAATAATGACAACTCAGAATACAAAAATGTGCAAACAAACACAACATACATAGAATACAGAAAAATAAGTTCTGTTAATACTTACCTCTAGGTAGGTTTTCTCCTTTTCCCTTGCCTGTTGCGTTATCTTCACCTCTGGCTTGTCTGGTCTTTCACTTTAAGTTTCTTTCACTTTAAGTTTTTTCTTTCACTTTAAGTTCTTTCACTTTAAGTTTTTCAGCTAATGTTCTTCTTTTGAAGGGATTCAGTTGTAGAGATCTAACTGAATTTGGGGCTAGCTGAACTCCTGTGCTACTACTCTCTGTCGCCATGATAGTCCACTCTGAGGTAAATGTCCGCACCTGACGAGCACTACGGTGATTCACTGCTCAAAGGGGCGATATTTTCAGAGCCCCAAAACCATGAAATTTGACGACGCGGATTGGCGAAACATTTCTCCTTTTGCATAGCAACCGGGGAACCATTGGCTTAAATTACAGCACTGTGGGGCTGTGCGAAAGGAGCCCCATGAAGACAGCTTATTGGCTACAACACCAAAATGATAAACGTTGAATGTGAAAGTGATGCAAATATCATTCTGGAGACTTCTAAACACATTCTAAAGTAAAATAATTTATTATTAACACGTAATTAACACAGATTATTTTTCAAAATGAGAAAGATTATTTAAAAAATATAAAATAATAAAAATTAAGCAGGCAGGTCGGCGAGGGGGGGTGGCGCCCCAGCGCCCTCAATGGGCGAGCCGCCACTGAAGTGCCCCAAAACAAAGAAAGAAGTCGGAAGTAGTCGGTAGTAAAGTGTAATGGCAAAACAATAGCCATCAGGGCCATTTGTCCCCGTGCCCAGAAACCAGAATAGAGAACAACTGGAACAAATGAGAAGCATTTCTCCTCCCGATGGGTTCTGAGTCATGCCGGTAATGTCATGTGATCCCCAGAGGTGGACCTGTCAGACAACCGGCTGGAGGAGCACGGGGCACGTGCAGTGGGCGACATGCTCCAGGAGAACACCACCTTGGTCCGACTGGGTCTGTCAGGGAACCTCCTGGGCCAGTGGGGGGTCCAGCACCTGTGCCGGGCTCTCACCACCAACACCAAGCTGCAGAACCTGGACCTCAGCCACAACGGCCTGGAGGAACACGCAGGTAACTGCCACACCTGGAGCCAGTCGCCATGACGCCAGAAGCTGCGTTGCTATGGCAGAAATATAGTCTAGACGAGAGAGGAATGAGGACACCGAAATGAGGATTCCTGTGGCTGCGACACTTTTTTTCATACTCACTTCTCACTCCCCTCACATATGCAAACACACATCAGGCATTGCCATACACTGCATGATATTTAGGAAAATATATACTGTGATATATACTGTGATAGGATTGTGGGATCATGTTACATAGAAACACAACTGTAACTGTGATACAACATAACTGTGACACAATATTAAATATTTATGGTGTTGATCTCCTTCTGTAAATTAAATGTAATTAAAGACTACAAAAAGGGTGGCCTCCAGAAGGCCCTTTAAATGTTGTATGCTTACCCATAAAATGTTCCATTGATATCCTAATCGGTTATTACCGGTAATGATAACATATACTCTACACATGAAGTCAAAAGGACATCATTTCGGATCAATAACGACTTCCTTTGTGAGTAAAAAGGGCAGAGGTTATTTTTGTTGAATGGTTTCACAAATATTTGGTATGAGCATAAAATGGTTAATCTAATTAGAACGGCGCCCATTTTCATTTATATATCGTTCTCCCTTTCTTACAGACTCAAATGAACACACACACAGGCTGCTCATTTTTGGCATATACCTTCTTTGCTTCTCAGATGGCTGCTCTGGTGGGCGATATTGTTGGCATTCAAAGGTCGAGAACATTGGCCTTTATTAAAACCTCTGTCAATTATCATGTGAATGAGCTTCTTGACAGGCACCGTCTGGAACAAGAACGTGCTGGGAAGACTTACACACTTCTTGGGGAAGGAATACAACTTGCATACGTCTAACGAGCAATGAAAGAAACAATCTCCTAATGCCCCAAAGTGAATTCAAGTTACAACTACCAAGCACATAAAAGGACATCCTTTCTGGGTATAGTTTTTTTTCTGACTGCCATTACTGCAAATATCAGGGAATATACTCAATACACTAAATCAGTTGTGACATCGTATGTCGCCACAGTTATGGCGGTATCGCTGTCCCAACACAACAGTAAGTGTGTGGGTGTCGATCTCCTTTTATTTTCAGTGTTTAAATAATGCCCAAGTAGGGTTCCATTTGCTGAAGTGGAAAACTCTTGCGGCTGATCACATGGATCAACAATTGTTGATAAGAATGGTGTCCCTCTTGCCCTTTGGTTAGAGCTGACACTTACCCGCACTGCAATGCCATGGATCACCCATTCACCCCTCAGCGTGTGCAGACGACATAAAGGACAGCCTCCTCCAAAGGTCACGAGTACTCGAGAAAACAAGACCAAGTTATCATAGAAAACGTCATGCAATCTGTTACACTCATCTGATTCAATATTGTGGAGACGACAGCTACCTTCATGCGTTGGTGAAGGTGGCACCTCTCTGACTATAATCTCAATCAATTTGATGAAGTCACACCTCCACCCCACAAATTAATGAAAAGCTCACACCGCAATATCTCTTAGAACAGCATATATATATTTAGCAAAATCCAACTAGTGGGCTATCACCAATGAATGCACCAATGCATTCTGATTGGCTGAGCTACTAGTAGGCTATAAGTCATAGCCTACTGGTAGCGAAATTGCAGGCTTTGCAAACAAAAACAATGGCGGCTGCTTCACGTTTTGATGACGTTTCTGACGAGTTTTTAAGCTCATTAGATAAATCAGTTGTATTTACTGCCCTACCAGTTGTATTTTACTAAAACAATTATCCCTCTCATAGACCTCTAGGGATAATTGTTACATATATCTATTACACAGCTCTTCTCAATACTGTGAAACGCTCCGTTCACTTGCATGTGCCTTCCGGTGGTGAATTATTTTTCAATAATGACCATTGCTATGCATTTAATGACCGCGGTCAAGGAAAGTCACTCGTATTACTCCACAAGTAGTCTGGTAACTTATCAACCCCAGCGTACTTGGTTGCTAAGTGACGTCAACGTCTTTGGCAGACTATTTTTCTGCTTTTCAACACTACGAATGCTGGTAACAAAGCACTGTGAAGTTATTTTTTCATTTTGGCAAGTCGCCGTGTAATAAGCGGGATATTGTACAGAACGTCGACGGTCATTATCTGGAAATAAGCCCCTTCAGAGCTTATTTCTAGATTTCCAGATATTCCTATCTGGGCTTATTTCCATATAATGTCCGCCGTTCTATACATTATCCCTTGCATATGTAAGGGATTATATTCAACGCCAATGGAGCTTTTAGCAGAGGCGATGCAGCAGGGTGAAATGCAACTGTAGCTCCTAACATTATCATCAGGTGTGAGTGTGTGTCAGAGCCCTAGCATGACCAGCCTGTGGTGTCCCCACTAGTGTTATCTACCGTTACACTCACTGTGCTCACTGGACCGGAGCCATAATAAGTGGTACCCCTGACACCTGTGTTTGCTGTAGGTAGACCAGCTATGCTAGCTCTGTGAAAAGGGTCTGTGAAATGTCACCTGTTTCTCTTAATGAAGGGATCGTGTAGCAGTGCTGCTGAGGTAATGTCCTGCAACAGCAGAACAGCTTGTTAGCCAGGGGGCCGTAACCTTCTGCGTTGCCAGCTGAGTTTTTACCAGGATTTAAAGAATAAAATCCTTCAGTTGTTTCAGACATATAAAGTCCAGGTCTGCTATTTGATATAATGCAACGTAATATACCCCTTAGTTATGGATCATTTACACAACATTCACAATGATGTTGAGGCTTGTCAAAAGTCTTATTAGGTCTCTCACATGTAATTATACCCATCAGGGAGAAGTCACACAACGTAGCCCACTTTGTCACCTGCTTATCATTTTGTTTGCTGCAATCTGAGTCACTATGGCTTATCCGTTGTTCTTCTTCAACATGCAGGGGAGAGCTTAGGGGAGTGTCTGTCTGAGAACACCGGCTTACGATGGCTCAGTCTGGCGTGGAACTCCATCAGAGGGAGAGGAGGAGTGATGCTGGCCAGGGGCCTCGGGGTAAACAGTACAGTATTGAACATTTAGAGGACAAATCAGTAACCCTGGGTTGAAGTCCCAGTTGCCAGTCATGGGCAGTGTTGCATGCAATGCTGCAGATGTGATTGAGGAGGTTTTAAGATCTATTCTATCTTTTATACTGTATATACTTCATGGCCAATAGCGACTTCCAATGTTGTAAGTGCGCACAAGACTAATAGTACCTGAAACTTTCAAACTTTAGCAATTCTAATCCCCATGTGCAACATATCCATCTTGTTCTGTTTGTTCGAAACAATAGATACATAGCAGTTTTATAGCAGCTTCTGCCTTATGTGAGCTATGAAATATAAAGAGTTGGCTTGACTCCATATTAGATAAAGCAACCCCCTCACTGAATTCTGTTGATCTATTATAGGGTTTTTGTGACTATTGTATCATATTATTGTTAACAAGCTCATGGAACAAATGATTACCAATGGAAGAAAACTTTTTACGAGATCTGGTCTGGTGTTTATCGGCCATCTAAAGAGCATAGTGCTGAGGTACGGCTTTGGAGATGACCAGGATCATAAAGCTAATGATAGACCTCAAAGATAGGACCCAAGAGCCCTATTTATCTGCTCCCACATCAGCCGCTCACTTGCATGAATTGTTTCTGTGCTTTTATCGTAACCTTATTACAAAATATACTTTCACATCCACCTCAGGACAGTTTTTTGATGTGGTTAGCGATTGTGTCATGGTTTGCAAATGTCATGCCTCTCTGCTGTGTTCTAGGCAAACATATTTCTCAGAGCATTAGATTTGTCTTTCAATGGCTTGGGGAAGGAAGGAGCCATTGCGGTGGGAGAGGCACTTAAAGAGAACAACACTCTGGAAGAATTGAACATAAGGTGGGTCTTTGTTATATCTGCTGCCAGTGATCAAATTAGCATGTAATTGGGTTTGCAAGGGGCACGGGTTAGATCTGTTAAGATCTGCTTTCATCCAGCAATACTGAAAGGTCTCTGTAGTCTTACCTTATTTGGTTATAATGTGATGCAAAAAAAAGAAAAGAAACCAGCAGATTCTTTATTAAATGCCTGATGATTTCCATTTGCATACTCTTTTCGAAATCTCTGTTCCGTGGATGTGTCTCATGGGTAATGACGTTCACAAAGCATGCATAAAGCCGTTGTTATCTCGGGAAAAACAAAAAGTTTGCCCTAAAATACATTTCCAAAAGAGAAATGTGATCTTACCACACACACATGTTATGCATTTTTAGATCACCTGTCTCACACCCAAAAACTCAAATCATGTGTATATAATCTTTTGTGTTCTTTATTATTTTCCATCTCTTGTTTCAGCAACAACCGTGTACCCCTTGAAGGAGCTATCCATCTTGGTCTGGGCCTCAAAGTCAACAAAACGCTGAAATCTCTCAATGTAAGAGGCCATTAAAAGAAGATTAGTCCCAGTTTCTAGACTGACATCAATGAAATACATAAATCACTGGTTTCAATTTTACAATCGAGCATAATCCCCAGAGCCGTGACAGACTGAAATAGTGCTTTCGCAAGTAAAGGCAGAAACTACACTTTTTTTTAGCTTAGTTTTTCATATTCATTCATGTTGAGTACCAACATAACACAATATAGCAGTTTATATAGCTTGGTGAATTCCCAGACAATTCCTCATGTTGTTCATCCAATTACAACTATTCACTATTCAATGGTTTGTGTACTGTGGGTGCTCCACACACAGACGGGTTAGCCTGTTAAATGCTATTGCTATGCTGAACAATGCAGGTGTGTTTGTGTGCGTGTGCCCACCTGCATCAAGATATAACCTATTCACAATTCTGCTGGGGTCATTAATGTGTTTGGTCTTTGTTCTTATGGTCTAGATGGGCCGGAACCCCATTCAGAATGCTGGTTGCTATGGATTCCTAAAGTCTTTACAGGGAAACCCACAATCTGGATTAGAAATGTTGGATTTTGCTGTAAGTGGGACACAATAATAAGTGTTAATCTAAAGCATCCAACAGCTCATTTGATTTTCTCCATCTTTCTCCAGGACATGACTGTTAACCAGGAATTTGAAGACTTGTACACAATGGTTAAAGAGACCATCCCTACACTTGTTGTTAAACATGGAGGCATAATAGACACATTCAGCACACACACAACAACACACAAAGCTGGAAAACCTTAAGGTTACAGTCAAACTATAGGGTTAAACAAAATGTAGTCTATATTTCATTGTCCTTGGTGGTACACAACAGGCTTATTGTGACATTGTTGTTTTAACATAATGAAACATTCAAGAAATAAATTATACTGCACTCTATGCTGTCTTTTTTCTGCACTCTATGCTGTCAATATTTTTCAATAAAGATACTAAAGTATAGCAAGTCAATTCCTTGGTTACATTTAACCGCATATGCCTGCCCTACAGCCACCTACAGGGACGTTTTTTCCTGTCTTGAATGTTTAATTGGCAATATCATAAAAAACACTTAATTAATGAACGACTAATAATTTGTATGGCTGCTTCATTTATTAAATAAAAACACAACAACATATGTAGTAATGCCAAGCCTCTATTTTCTTTAAAGAGAGTAGGCCTACTCCCCCCCCTCAGACCTGATAGTAGACCGACTCTGGCTGCGGTATCCTTCTCCACCACAGCCGCCCCCACGGTTTTTAGACTAGTTGAGTCCAGGACACTGTCACATATTAACTAAAGAAGACTGAACCATTCCTTATCTCGTGTAAGTTTTGCAAGATGGCGACGACAAGTGTTGTGTGGCGTGAGGTCCGTGCCCTGCGTTATTGTGTGAATCTGCAGCAGACCAGAAGGCAAGTTGTATTTCCAAAGCCCAGGTTGATTTATGCGGTGTCAACACACGGTCAGTGTGTTGACAGCGTTTCCTTATAATAGGCTCTGCATTTCCACACACTGCACTAATAACTGTATACTCACAGTGTGGAGCCACTGTCGACAACAGTGAGTAACCTGCAAGTCTTCTGCAAGTGAGAGACCAGTAGTTATTACTTATACAAGGTAGGCCTACTTGGTACTCTGTTATCTTCTGTCGCTTCGCTTGTAAGTGCAGAGAGTACTCCAACTGAAACGGCCTTGTATACATGATCCACCACCATGACCATAATCAAATAACGTTTGTGACAACGTAACCAGCACTCATTTGCTGCACCGCTGAACTTTGTCCTTTACAATTGCTGTCTATCCTTCAGTGATCTACAGGCCGAGGTGATTGTGGTTTCATTGTTTCATCAAGTGTAATGGGCGAGTTTGAATGTCGTTTTTAAATGTGCCCATTGCTGCTCTTGTCACCAAGAACACACTTTCTTCATTTCAACGAGAAAAGGCTATATTTAACGACTCGGTGAGACTCACAACCAGTTCTCTGTTCTTGTTACCACTAGTAACAGTTTTTTTTTTTTTTCTGAGGAAGTACAAACGATTGAACTGCTACGTCCGAGAACATGTTATGCACAACATATGAAGGGGGTTGAACGTCATGCAGACCTAGAATATTTATATATACTGGTATATACGCATGTTTTGCGTTGAGCATGTATGTTAATTGAATATGAAGTCCACAGCGTCCTATCTAAAGTTACATTATTATTGCTGTCCCATTTAAAAAAAATAAAATACAAATCTGTGTGTGAGTGTGTAGGAGGTTTTCAGAAAGCGGTGAGAAGGGATGGTTCCGTTCTCTGTTTGTGCACAAAGTAGACGCCAGGAAAGATGCCCACTCAAACCTGCTGTCCAAGACGGAGACCAGCAGTCTGTTTAAGATGCAGTGTAAGTTGCCCTCTTCCATCTACATGCATGGGATGGTCATATAGGCTACACGTGATTGTTCAAGCTCAATGTTAAACCCAAATGAGATGCGGTTGGGTTACAAAAAAAACAGTGTATGGTCTAATACATTCCGTTTGAGTTTTTGAAAACATTACCATAATGGGATGCAAACTTGCTCCAGGGCTAAATGTAGCATGAGGGAAACATTAGATCGTGTTTTTAGGGACATGAAACGCATGCTTCATCCCATAAACATCGGAAGGAATATGTTGAGAAACGCAATCGCTGGCCTCTGCTGTTCTTCCACACATTATTTGTGTATGCATGAGATAAACATATTGGTCTTACACACAATGTAAGACATTCTATTCACATTTCAAATGTCTTTATTAGGAATAACCCCTTGAGATGAACTATTGACTACTGTCTGTTTTTTTTATGTACAGTTCACAACGTGAAGCCAGAGTGTTTGGATGCTTACAACCAGCTAGAGTGAGTTTCAGTTCTCCATGGAAACATATTTTATTTTCAATCTCAGTCAAACTGACTTCAAACAGCCAAGAGTGCGTTGTGATGTTGGTATCCAACAATGAGGTTTGACGTCTTCATGCTTTTTCAAGTTGGGATATTGACCCTTGCCCTTCTTATAGGGTTGAGGTACAGAATAAACTTCACCGTGACCAGGACTATCCGTGTGAGGTGGTAGGAAGCTGGAATACGTGGTACGGAGAGCAAGACCAAGCAGGTAAATGCTTGTTTAACAAAATAACCAATAAAAACAGTATCTAAATTAATCTTGGTATACATAGAAGACAATTCCCTGGTGTGCAGAAATTAATGTATATCCACTGTTCGATAAAACAAATGGAATTCAATCACTTTACAAACGTTGTCTTTAACACCCAGTATATTCACTATTTGACAATCAACACAGCTGAGTTATTTTCTTTACAATGCAACAGCATCATCTGCTGTTTGATTTATGCTAGTACATCTTTGGCGATACCGGGGAGGCTATCCTGCATTGACGGAATGCTTGGACAAACTAAACAAAAACAAGGTACGTGATTTATTTGGGTTTATTTGGACACACTTAACAATTACAAGATATGCTTTTTGTCCATTTTAAGAAACGGGCTGATCTAGAAATGCAGATGAGAGAATTTCTGCTTGGCTGATCTTCATCATGTTCCTTGGGAACTCTTCAAGACCTTTTACAACCAATGTCAATGTAATCTTCATATCTGTAAAAATTGTACGGTCAGTGAAAGTGGACAATTCATGTAAACAGTAGTCATGTTCTGTGATCTTTGCTAAGTATACGTATAACTTAAAACTCATTAAAGCATCAATGGTTGCTACTGTTACTTGTTCAATTAATCTGTATACTCTAACCACCACTTTATTCAACTATCTTAAGAAATACTTCCTCAAAATCTGCCTGTATTGCAGCTTGCCATTTTATTCTATTGTTCCCGTTCTCTGGTACTTCAGGAGTACAAAGAATTCCGTCAGGAACGGGCCAAAATGTTGATCTCAAGGCAGAATCAGCTTCTCCAGGAGTTCAGCTTCTGGAATGAGCCTCTGCCCCGCCCGGGGCCTAGCATCTATGAGATGCGCAGCTACAGACTCAAGGTAACCTGAGGGAACACACTTT
>OMLJ01110159.1:0-12012 GCA_900302595.1 Gadiculus argenteus
CTCGGATTAGAGCCGCTGCTCCTTTGCTTAGAAAGGAGTCAGCTGAGGTGGTTCGGGCATCTGGTAAGGATGCCCACTGGACCCCTCCCTTGGGAGGTGTTCCAGGCACGTCCAGTGGGGCGGAGACCTCGGGGAAGACCCAGGACTAGGTGGAGAGATTATATCTCAACACTGGCCTGGGAACGCCTCGGGATCCCCCCGTCAGAGCTGGTCAATGTGGCTCGGGAAAGGGAAGTCTGGGGCCCCCTGCTTGAGCTGCTGCCCCCGCAACCCGACCCCGGATAAGCGGATGAAGATGAGGAGGAGGAGGAGGAGGAAACCTAGTGGTCAGAGTGTTTGGTTGCCAGTCTGGATCCAAACCCCAATGTCTGCAGTCTACCAGTAGGCCTCCCTGTTACCTGTTTGTTAATTATATGTATCTACAAAAACATATCAACCCCTCTGGATGAAAGCATATGCTGATGAAAGTATAGTTTGTAAATATTTTATAGTTAAAACATTGAAGATGTCTGTGTTGGTTATATCCATGTTCTCTCCTTGTACTTCCCACAGGTGACATCTTGGGCCGAGCCCTCAAGAACCTAGACGGTCTACTGAGCATGCCATATGGATGTGGAGAGCAGAACTTGGCTCTACTCGCCCCCAATATTTACATCCTGGAGTACCTCACCAACACACAGCAAATAACTGCAGAGATTAAGGCCAGGGCCACTAACTTCTTGACCAGTGGTAAGTCTCCTAAGAATTCATGCTCTTTGGATGTATGCAGCACCTTAATTAAAAAAACATTAACGTCTCATTTTGTGTTCCCTGTAATTTTCCCTGTTTGGCCCTTCCCTGAAAAAGAAATAGGCTTTGTGTAGATACATAGATACAGTGTCTATCTACAGTTGTGTATAGTTTGGTACAAAAACAATGTTTTTATTCACAATTATATAATAAACAGTTATAATCACACACAGGCTACCAGAGGCAGCTGAACTACAAGCATTCAGATGGAGCTTACAGCACATTTGGAACTGGATCTGGGAATACCTGGTAAGCATTCCCGTATTAAGACAAAGCGGTGCCCCTGGGCACTATGAAAATTGTGTTTTTGTTTTTTTTCATGTGGTGCCCCCCCCACTGCTTGGTGCTGACCCAATGGCCCTTATGGTAAATCCGGCCCAGCTGGTAAGATTTGGTAGACATGAATGATTACAATTTTGAGTGACTGACTTTTTCTCATTATTTATCAGGCTCACAGCATTTGTGCTGAGATCATTCGTCAAAGCAAAGTCTTTCATCTACGTTGACCCCACTGTCTTAGCGGACGCTAAGTCTTGGCTGGAGAGCAAACAACAAGACAACGGCTGCTTCCAAAAGTTGGGCAGTCTGTTCAACAACAGAATGAAGGTACAGACATGGAACTTTCTCTCTGACTTTGCTTTACTATGAGGAGGATAAAAGGGCTTCTTTATGTTTGGGGCAGATTTCAGTTTTGTTGAAACTAATAAGCAGAAAGGTGGCGGCCCATTTGGTGTACAACTATAAACACATGCTTCAACCACATATATGAAATTACAGAGTCAAGCTTTTCATTGCTTTGCTTCACAGGGAGGCGTCTCAGACGAAGTCACTCTCTCTGCGTATGTGACGGCCGCTTTGTTGGAGACCAATATGTCTGTTTCTGTAAGTATTCAATCTTTCAAGCACTGGTTATCTAAATTGGAAGACAACCATACAACTATGCATAAGGGCTTACCACTTGAATTAAAATCAAATAGGTACAATATGTAACATTGACACAGAGGGCCCTATTTTAACTGTCTGAAACGCAAGTGTGAAGCGCCAAGCGCAAGTAGCTTTGTGGGTGGCTCTATCCCCGCAGTCGCAGTCCCCGGGAGTCTGGTAGTTGGGCTCCCGGACTCCCGCGATCCACTCCCGCGATCCACAGCGATTGAATACTGGGCTCCTTGGGGGTTTCTGGTTGATTGAATACAGAAAGAAGAGCTGCCTCAGGGCGGCTCTTCTTTCTGTATTCAATCAACCAGAAACCCCCAAGGAGCCCAGTGGTTCTCTCTATGTGTCCTCCCTCCCTCTCCCTCTCTCTCTTTCTCTCCTGCTCCTTCTCTCTGAGTCTCTCTTGAATTGGTTTTATTACTGTGACGGACACTGCTGTTAGCCAATCAGAGGCGAGTCATTTGCATGTCATGAGTAAGAGACAAAATCCTGTCGTTCCTCCCCGCCCACCTCCTCCACCACACTAGAACAGTGTGAAACAGGAGCACCAGAGCATTTTTCACCAGAACCAACTCACAGGGCATTCATTGCTACTAGTGACCACCGCAAAATTAATGAAAAAACGGTGCAATGACACCTTTAAACACTCACTTGCGGTAAAACGATGTTTTCTCACGATCAAATACTCATGTGTTTGCTGTACGGTGTTTGCAGATGCATTGATTTAAAAGTACAACTTCTTACCGCTGTATCAGCTGTTCTATCCCAAATAATTTAACTAGTGCTGTCAGTTAAACGCGTTATTAACTGCGTTAACGCAAACTAATTTTAATGGCGTCAATAAACTATTTGCAAGACAGGGCCCAGGGTGTTTACAATTGGTACTGCAGCTCAAATTCCCAATATTTGAGAGCTGTCTCTGCCTGCCACTTCCTCCCTAAAGGCTCATTTGGGTTGCACGGTTAAGGACCATGAAAGAACACAAGCGCAAGATGATCCAAGCATTGTATTTTAAGACAAGTACAATAATTCTATTTTTAGAATGACAAGTGATGACGAGTCCTACACTGTAAGTTGATCAGCAAATGTGTATGTTTGTCAATTATATACTGTACCGGCTCATGTGGCATCTGTCTTGAAATTCATCTTGGCTTCAAGCTGTCTTCATCTTTCAAATGCAACTCTTTAAGATTTATTGGATTCAACCTCTTTTCCAAAGTCGACAAGGCTTTTTAGGTTGTGTAGAATGTAGTACATTCTCTGTTGACCAGTTTTGTCTGTTTGCTTCCATAGCTGCTGCATGCTGTGTTTATGTATTTGTTTAATAGCTGGCAACCCGTAGTACTAACAGAATAGAGGATCACAACCTACAGGCCAAAACAAAAACAAACATTCCAACCCAGAACGGAAATTTCAAAGGACAACACACCATAGCATTGTTATCTGGGAGTTTAGTATGTTTGCTTAATCTCTGATGACATTATGGTAATTTAGTGGTATTTGTTACATGTAGCTTATTTGAGAAATTTACATTTTCATTTTATTAAAATTATTCACACATTTGAATATTATTTTATGAGCCATTTAATACAGGTAACAGGGATAGTACAGTAGATACAGTATATGATATCAGCACTGTTCAAGTTCAAAGTTTGAGTGAACCACATTATTTTGACTTTACCACTTACAGGATCCACAGATAAACAAAAGCATGTCTTGCCTGAGGCAAAGCCTGGGAGATAAGAGCAACACGTACGCCACAGCCCTGCTGGCATACGTCTTCACTCTGGCCGGAGACATGGAGACACGGACTTTGCTGCTGGAGCACCTGGACAAGGCGGCCACACAGGAAGGTCAGAGGACTTTCAATGGCTCTATTGCTCCCCTTAAAGGGATAGTTTGGAATGTTGGACCTCGGACCTCATTTCCAAATGAGCCAGTGTGTTATTTATCATTGGAAATTGTTTTCAACACGTTTCATTCAGTACTTCTAGTTGCAGTTGGTGCTAGGCTAGTGCAAGTTGATGAGAACTGCTAGCCTGTCTATAAAAACAGTTTTTCCCACTCCACAGTACACCTGAGGCAAATCGATTTTAACTCTCAATGTCAACAATGTCTGTGTTGAATAATAAAACTATCCTTGCAGCGATCTCTGCAACTAGAAGAACTGAATTAAACATGTTGAAACGATCTCCAATGATAAATGACACATGACATTTGGAAATGAGGTCCAATGTCCAAAATTCCGAACTATCCCTTTAAACAACTTTAACATCTCCCTTATAAGGTGATCTTACAAGTGTACAGAACAGATGAACTGGGCTAGTTGTCACAACAAGGAATACGCTGTTGAAACCCATCTAACAAAGGTTGACAGCATTGTGTAATCTGTGTACCTTCTATAAAGGGTCATCTGGTTTTTGATATTTTTGATACTTTCTGTCCACCTCTCTTGGCCCTCAGTTGATGTATCCTGGGTGTGTTTTCCTCAGGTGGAAACCTCTACTGGTCTCAGAGGTCTGAGAAGTCCATGTCCCTCTCAGTGGAGATCAGCTCCTATGTGCTGCTGGCCACTCTCAGCGCCACTCCCACCACTGCTGACCTGGGCTACGCCTCCCGCATCGTCAGGTGGCTCACTAGCCAGCAGAACTCCTACGGAGGCTTCTCCTCCACACAGGTACAGGATCTGCTCTATAGGGGAATACAGCTCTATAGGGGGACCACAGACCTATAGGAGGACCACAGACCTACTCTATAGGGGGACCACAGATCTACTCTATAGGGGGACCACAGGCCTACTCTATAGGGGGGCCAAAGATCTACTCTATAGGGGGACCACAGGCCTACTCTATAGGGGGGCCACAGTCCTATAGGGGGGCCACGGACCTACTCTATAGGGGGACCACAGACCTACTCTATAGGGGGACCACAGACCTACTCTATAGGGGGCCATAGTCCTATAGGGGGGCCACAGACCTACTCTATAGGGGGACCACAGACCTACTCTATAGGGGGACCACAGATCTACTCTATAGGGGGCCACAGTCCTATAGGGGGGCCACAGACCTACTCTATAGGGGGGCCACAGGCCTACTCCATGGGGGACCACAGATCTACTCTATAGGGGGGCCACAGTCCTATAGGGGGGCTACAGACCTACTCTATAGGGGGACCACAGGCCTACTCCATGGGGGACCACAGGCCTACTCTATAGGGGACCACAGACCTATAGGGGGACCACAGACCTACTCTATAGGGGGACCACAGGCCTACTCCATGGGGGACCACAGGCCTACTCTATAGGGGGGCCACAGTCCTATAGGGGGGCCACGGGCCTACTCTATAGGGTGACCACAGACCTACTCTATAGGGGGACCACAGACCAACTCTATAGGGGGGCCACAGTCCAATAGGGGGGCTACAGACCTACTTTATAGGGGGACCACAGACCTACTCTATAGGGGGACCACAGTCCTATAGGGGGGGCACAGACCTACTCTATAGGGGGACCACAGGCCTACTCCATGGGGGACCACAGGCCTACTCTATAGGGGGGCCACAGTCCTATAGGGGGGCCACGGGCCTACTCTATAGGGTGACCACAGACCTACTCTATAGGGGGACCACAGACCAACTCTATAGGGGGGCCACAGTCCAATAGGGGGGCTACAGACCTACTCTATAGGGTGACCACAGGCCTACTCTATAGGGGGACCACAGACCTACTCTATAGGGGGACCACAGATCTACTCTATAGGGGGCCACAGTCCTATAGGGGGGCCACAGACCTACTCTATAGGGGGGCCACAGGCCTACTCCATGGGGGACCACAGATCTACTCTATAGGGGGACCACAGACCTACTCTATAGGGGGGCCACAGGCCTACTCCATGGGGGACCACAGGCCTACTCTATAGGGGACCACAGACCTATAGGGGGACCACAGACCTACTCTATAGGGGGACCACAGGCCTACTCCATGGGGGACCACAGGCCTACTCTATAGGGGGGCCACAGTCCTATAGGGGGGCCACGGGCCTACTCTATAGGGTGACCACAGACCTACTCTATAGGGGGGCCACAGTCCAATAGGGGGGCTACAGACCTACTCTATAGGGTGACCACAGGCCTACTCTATAGGGGGACCACAGAGCATAGGGTGACCACAGACCTACTATATAGGGGGACCACAGACCTACTCTACAGGGGAACCACAGACCTATATGGGGACCACAGACATACTCTGTAGGGGGACCACAGACCTACTCTATAGGGGGAATGCAGGTCCCACTGAAAGAAGACCCTTTGATTTGATTTGACCGATCCCATAGCTTTACCATTAGCCTTCACAAACCAAAACTTTCTTGTTGTTCAGGACACGGTGGTAGCTCTTCAGGCCCTCGCTCTTTACTCTACACTGGTGTTCAGCCCAGAAGGCTCCAGCACTGTGGGCGTGCAGTTCCCCAGTGGCCAAATGACCTTTGAGGTGAACCAAGACAACAAACTGCTTTACCAGGAGAGGACGCTGAAGGATGTGACGGGAAAATACAGTGTGGAGGTGAAAGGCACTGCTTGTGCCTCCATGCAGGTTAGCATTCAGATCAGCTTGTGCTTGGATTTTGTCTAAATTTCCTAAAGACCTAAAAGAGAAAGCCCCCACCTCCCGTGTCCCCCCTGAGCTCCTGGTTCTGTTCTGCTCTTCCAGTTGTCTCTTCACTACAACATTCCAACGCCAAGAGATGAATCGAGCTTCCGGATCAAGGTGACACCCGACTCTGAATGCAACACCAACCAGCTGAGGCCTAAGGTCACCCTAAGGCTAGAGTCCAAGTAAGTTAGCCATGGGTAGATTTAGGCTGATCATCGTTATTCATTTTGACTGTAAAACGTATTTTGTTTTAAATAATTATTTTATACAAGACTTCTCACTGACAATAAACAATAATCATTTTCACAGATATGTGGGAAAGGAGGATTCAACCAACATGGTGATGGTGGATATTAAATTGCTGTCTGGATTTGTTCCTGAGCCAGAGTCTTTGAGAATGGTTGGTAAATGTTCATATATTATTGGTCAGTGTGGGGATTTTCATGCCAGGGTGTTTTTTTTAATAAATCCATTGAATGACCTCTCCCCCTCACAGCTCAAGTCTGCACTGCTGGTGGATCGCGTTGAACATAATGACGATCACATCATCATTTACTTGAAGCCGGTCAGCAAGCCAACATGCAATATAAATACATACTGTAACATTTATCAAAAATAAGATACATATGGGTGGGCTAAAACATACAATTTATAATTACGCAATGTTTTAATTTGTCATTTAAATGTATTCTATTACATTGCAACCTTGAAGTGTTTTTGACACTTGTAGACCAGCAGGGTCTCCATACATGCGTTCCTGACCATACTGTGTTCTTTCTGTCCAGTTTTTTGCAGTTGATGTGCCCATCAAACACAGCTTAGACATCTTGCAAGACATTCAAGTGGATAACCTGAAGCCTGCTGTTGTCAAGATCTACGATTACTACCAGCAAAGTAAATATGTACCAGATATAAGAGAATGGGAGGGGATGGAAGAAGGAAAAGGGGGTGGAGTGAAAGAGAAATGCAGACGGACATCTTAGGGTACAAAATGAATACATAATTTTGTGTAACACATATTTTTTCTACTCAGGCGACCAGGCTGAGACAGAATATAACGACCCTTGTCAACCCTTGACAAGTAAGAATTTTAATTGTGTCTATCTGTGTCTTTGTCTGACTTATTTGTCTGTGTCTGGAGTATTTTGTTTTGCATTAATTATCTTCTTTTTCCTTTTGCAGGATTGTAGATGACTAAGCGGATATAAAATTAGCTTAACCCAAGCTTTCAACAATTCAACGACTCAAAACATTTTTTGATCAAAATTGTATATTGGTCGATATATTACTACTTGGTGTTTGCTTTGTGGTATTATTGGTGGTTTTATGTCTCAAAAATAAACAAATTAATGTGTTGCATTTGGAATTTGTCCTTCATCAAGCTCTGTATCTGCTTGTCTTCATTTGACCATTTGATGTAAATAATTACATGACTTCTGACTTCTGACAATGACTTCTGCTCGAGAGAACATACCTCACTGTCATTCCAAATTACATTAAATCCAACGCTATGAACAAGTTATTTACTTATAATATTAGGATTCTTTCAGAAGAATTTGCTTGTGGCTTAGAGCTTTTATGGACGACTGACTCAAAATAATACGTTTGCTAAAATAATATTAAAGTAAGATTGAGTTTGGGATTTGGGAGGCTTCCGGTTTAGCAATAAGACCATAGGCAGCAAACAAGACGAGCTCCTGGCCAAATAAGGAAACAAAGGAACATATAAACCCTATGAACACAATTTGAAGTGAAGAAGAAGAGTATAGGCCATGAAAAGAACACAAAATATGAAGGGAAAAGAGAAAAACAAGAGAGTTGAAGAAAACAGCTGGATAAGATGCAGGTCGAAACACAAACAGGTGGTCGCAGCTAGCTAAGTTAGCTAGCGACATCGAACAGCCTAGCTGGGTGAATTCGGCTGGAGAAAATTGGCAAAATAAGGTAACCAAGATAATCTGAAAGGAGTTTGTGAAAATGGGAGACAATAATGGTTAATGGTCCTCATTTATATAGCGCTTTTATCCAAAGCGCTTTACAGTGTTTTTACAGTGACTGACATTCACCCATTCACGCACGCACACACTCACACACCGACGGCTGAGTCAACCACGCAAGGCGACAGTAAGCTCGTCAGGAGCAATTAGGGTGAGGCGTCTTGCTCAGGGACACCACGACACTCGGCTAGGAGGAGCCGGGGATCGAACCAGCAACCTTGCGATTACCAGCCAACCGCTCTACCTCCTGAGCTAATGCTGCCCCAATATATGACCAACTCGTAGAGGAGATGAAGTGCATGGTAGAACTTAAGTGCAACAGCATAAACGGTCCCCCTAGACCCCGTGACTAGTCAGTTCCCTCCCACTAGATCACTCCCAGTAAGAGGGGAACACAAACCCATAATGTTGTCACTACACCAGCCCCCCCAGTGTTCACCTCAATATTCAAAATCCCCGCGGCGAGGAGGGTGTATGGCCCGGCCTCTACGACTATAGGCAAAGTCAGGAGGTGCGGGAGGAGGTGTGACATCGTCCATCACATCCCCTTGTTGAGCGGGGCGGGGGGCCGGTAGGGTTTGGAGGGGGGGACGGCCACGGCGTGGCAGGGGGGGCAGGACAGGGGGGCGGCCCCTGCGCGGTGGCATGGCCAAATCCGGGGGCAGTTTGAGGTCCAAATGAGCCGGTTTGAAACAGACACGCACTCAGGCTTACCACCCACATCAACCACAAAGTTCTTGGCTCCTGCCTCGACGACCCGGAAGGGTCCGTCAAAGGGAGGTCGTAGCGGCGCCCTGTAGCCGTCGTGGCAGATGAAAACGTACCCCGCTGACTGCAGCCCTGGGGGCACCCGTGAAGCAGGAATGCCATGCTGCGTGGTCGGGACCGGGGTGAAAGCTCTGGCGCCGTCCAGCAGGGAGGCGCGCTGAGCGGAGGCGGACCAGGGCTCCGTCGACTTGGGGATGAAGTCATGGGCACTGTCTTGAGCCCCAGCATGACCCACGGCAGTTTGCCGAGCCAGTTGCCGTCCATGAGGCCGGCACGAAGGGCGGCCTTCATGGAGCGATGAAAACGCTCAACAAGTCCGTTAGCCTGCGGGTGGTATGCGGTGGTGCGGTGAAGCTTGACCCCCAGATTCTCCGCCACCGCTGCCCACAGCTCTGAAGTAAACTGCGGGCCACGGTCAGAGGAGAGATCAGCAGGAGTGCCGTAGCGGGAGACCCACACCGCGATGAACGCCCGGGCCAGGTCGGGTGCTGTCGTTGAGGAGAGCGGGACTGCCTCCGGCCAGCATGTTGTCCTGTCGACCATGGTAAAGAGGTAGGTGAAGCCGTGCGAGGGGGGCAGGGGTCCCACCAGGTCCACGTTGACATGGTTGAACCTCCGCTCGGGCACCGAGAACCATACCAGGGGGGCCTTGACATGGCGATGCACCTTAGCATGTTGGCAGGCAGTGCAAGTGTCGACCCAGGCCCTCACATCCCTCTTGAGCCCGTGCCAGACGAACTTCCCTGACACCAGCCGTGAGGACAGTTTCCTACCCGGCTCCAGTTGGCAGGGACTACAGGTCTTGGCGTCCCCGTGGACACGTCGCACAAGAGCGTGGCCCCCGTATCACCGAAGAGCACCTCCTCCAGGCGCAGCGCTGTGTCTGATGACTTCAGAGCTTGGACGGAGGGGTCGGCGGCCTGCGGGAGTAGTCCAAGTCCAGCTGTACCGCACTGACCACGGCCCTGGAGAGACAATCCGTGACCACGTTGGACTTCCCAGCCACGTGCTGGATGCCCGTGGTGAACTCAGAGATGTAGGCGGGTTGGCGCTGCTGGCGGTCGGACCACGGCTCCGCTGTCTTGGACATGACGTGCGTAAGCGGCTTGTGGTCCACGTAGGCCGTAAACTCGCGGCCTTCTAGTAAAAAACGGAAGTGTCTGACCGCGAGCCACAGCCCAAGGAGCTCCCTGTCGAAGGTGCTGTACCTGCGCTCTCTGGGGGACAGCTGGCGGCTGAAGAATGCGAGTGGCTGCCAGGTATCCCCAACCCACTGCTCGTACACCGCCCCCACAGCAAAGTCTGATGCGTCCGTGGTGAGAGCAGTGGGTGCAGAGGGTGAGGGGTGGGCCAACATGGCCGCGTGGGCCAGGGCCGCGTTGGCCTCCTGGAAGGCCCTGACATGTTCCGCCGTCCAGTCGACTGGTTGCCTCAGAGTCTGGTTGCCCTTCTGAGCCTCGTACAGCGGTTGCAGGATGTGAGCTATGTGGCGGAGGAAGCGGTAGTAGAAGGTCACCATCCCGATGAACCCCTTGAGCTCGCTGACTGTGCAGGGGCGCGGAAAGGCTGCAACAGCTTCCACCTTCGAGGGGAGGGGGGTCACACCCTCCACGGAGACCTGGTGCCCGAGAAAGTCAAGGGTGTCCCGTCCAAACACACACTTTGCCGGATTGACAATCAGCCCTTGTTGGCTGAGCCGTGTGAAGAGGGTCCGGAGGTGGGACAGGTGCTCTTCTTCCGTGGTGCTTGCAACGAGGATGTCATCCAAGTAGACAAAGAGGAAGGGCAGGTCTTGGAGCACTGAGTGCATGAGGCGTTGGAAGGTCTGCGCTGCCGTCTTAGGGACGTCCTCTGCGTGCACTGGCACCTGATGGTACGCGTCTTCTCTAAGGTGGACCTGGTACGGGGGTACCAGGTCCACCTTAGAGAAGACGCGTTTGCCCGCCAGGTGTGCTGAAAAATCTTGGATATGCGGGACCGGGTAGTGGTCAGGCTTGGACGCGTCATTGAGGCGGCCGTAGTCATGGGCGCCACCCACCGTCTGGCTTAGGGACGATGTGCAGGGGGGATGCCCAGGGGCTGTCCGAGCGCCGAACGATGCCTACCTGTTCCATGTGCTCAAACTCCGCCCTGGCGACGGATAGCTTCTCCGGATTGAGGCGCCTGGCCCTGGCGTGGAGGGGAGGCCCCTTGGTCTCGATGTGGTGCTCCACTCCGTGCTTCACTGTGGGCGCGGCCCCGACTAAGGTGGGCTTAGTAAGGTCAGGAAACTCTGCGAGCAGCTGAAGGTACTGGTCGCCCTCGGCGAGCGTGTTGGACAACCTGCTGTAGACCGCCTCCCATTGAGTACAGGCGAAGGAAGCGAAAGTCTGTGAGTTGACCAGGCGCCTGTTCCCCACATCCACTAACAGGTTATGGGCACACAGAAAATCTGCGCCAAGGAGGGGAAATGTTACAGCTGCGACGACAAAGTCCCAAGTAAAGCGTTGTCCTCCGAAGCACACGTCCACCGCTCTAGTCCCATAGGCACGGATAGGCGTGCTGTCCGCACCCACCAACCGTGGACCGTGCTCTCCCTTCGTCACCTCCGATCTCCTCCGATCTCCCTCATGCGTCACCTCCGATCTCCCTCATGCGCACACTGCACCCACGGCACCCGTGTCACAAAGGAATCTGCGACCTGAGACGGTGTCTTGTATGAAGAGCAACCTGTTGGTGACACCAGCGCTCAGGGCTACAACCAAGCGCCGGCCTTGCCGTTTCCCGTCGGGCCAAAGGTGCAGGGCGAGCGGCACCGTTTGGCCTTGGTGCCAAAAGTGGCGTAGTGGAAACAATGGCCCGCAGCGTTACCCTGAGGGTAACGCTGGGGGTCCGGCG
>OMLJ01110164.1:0-12926 GCA_900302595.1 Gadiculus argenteus
TATGTGAAATCGTGCGTGGTGAGATAGACGGTGCGTGGCGCACGGTGAAATAGACGTGCGTGTATTATTATTATTATTATTTTTTTCTTCCCTTTCTCTTTTACTTAACTATTATTTGATTTTATTGTATGACAATGTTTATATGTGAAGCACTCTGAGTCTGCCTTGTGTATGAAAAGTGCTATATAAATAAAGTTGCCTTGCCTTGCCTTGCCTAAACTTTAAAAGCTTACATTTCCTACCTGTTCTAAATATTGCTGTCATCACCTCCAACTTTTTTTTTTCAACAAAAGTTTTGTTTGGCCATAGTGACCTGAGGTTATAGTAGAGCACATGCAAGCAAGCAAGATGACTTGTGAGATCAAGAAAAGTGAAAGTGAAAAGTGAAAAGTAAAAAGTGTCCCTGGAACGCAGCATAATGCTATAATGCTGCGTTCCAGGGACACTTTTAACTCCGTAAGT
Source organism: Gadiculus argenteus (assembly GCA_900302595.1). Taxonomy (NCBI): domain Eukaryota; kingdom Metazoa; phylum Chordata; class Actinopteri; order Gadiformes; family Gadidae; genus Gadiculus; species Gadiculus argenteus. The sequence goes on from OMLJ01110164.1 coordinate 463, forward strand.
AACGCCAGAACTACTGCGGTCTCGTAGCTGGTAAAAGACAGTTGTCTTGGTTTGTAGTAGAGTGAGCAGACAGTCTTAAAGATTCGCGACATTCCCTTGTTATCCAAGCAGTAGAGATCAGTGCCTGTACCCCCTTTGCTGAACTGGACCCATTCTCGTGTGATCCCCTGGTTTACAGACTGCACCCTCAGTCAGAACAGGGATCCAAACAACAAGGAAGTGTAGCACACTGCGTTACCTGATGCCATCTAACTTCGACAGTAACTGGGCTGGTAGCTGTAGAGCTGATGCTACAGCGACATAAGGGGAACAAGGTCACCATGTCACCAAGGTCACCAAGGTCACCAACAGTAAAGCAACACAATGACACAGCGTTGGTTGACTCACTGCTCCGAGGTTTGTAGCTGGACCGAGGAGAGTTGGTACTGATCCGGACTTAATGTTCAGACCTTCAGCCAGTCCAGCTCTGTATTGGCCCGAGTTGAGGAAGCAGTCGTCGGTGAAATGTTGGGCGCAGACCGCCGCATTTCCAGAGAGAATAAAGTCAACCCACTGTTTCTTCAGAGGCTCGGATGAAGGAAGTAAAAACAGACTTTTGTGTTCATTTGTACATCCAAACACGGAGCAACTGCCACGCTTCGCTCGTTTGCAAGCCATGATGTCTCTCCGGGAGAGAACCGTGCGGTGGTGATGTTATGACTTGCATCGAGGGCGTGTCGAGTACTTCGGCTCCTCCCCCCGCGGAGCTCCGTGTCCAGTAGGATTCGCATAGGCGAAATGACGTCACAAGTGACGTTCGAGCCTACTCCCATGGTCTACTCCCCTGCACGCCCCCTCCGCTCTGTTGATGCTGGTCTTTTGGTTATTCCATCCACCAAAAGATCAGCCGGTAAGAGAGCATTTGTCTCTCGTGCCCAATTTTTGTAGAATACCCTACCCAGACACATAAGAGAATCAGGGTCCGTAGATGCTTTTAAATCCATGTTAGTCATTTTTATTCTCAAAGCACTATGGAAATAACCTGTTGTCCTCCTTCACTGTTTAAGCAAATTCTTGCTGTAAATTGTTTTCCTCTCACTATTTCAGTCAACTCTGTCAGAATTAAGTTAAAGATCAATACCCAAGTTAAAAATTGTTGTATTGACTGAAAAAACGAAATACCACAACCAAAACATAGGATTGGTTTACCTTGACCTACGAGTTTCAGATTTCTGTGTGCTTATTTTTCCATGTCATTATTTTATTAAGTATATTTCTGCTCAAAGTGGGGAAGAAAAAGACTGGGAAGTGGGACAATATTATTTTACATACTTGAAATAAAGTACTCCGTCTGTTTTTAAACACAAATCATCTTGTAATTTGTTCAACAAGACGGCATTGCACTTCAAATAATCACTTATTTGTTTAAAATATGTATAAAAGGGCATGGTGAAATGAGACCAAATGTTAGATGTCAATGCAAAAATACATTTATTATGTATAAAGACTAATATTTTTTTTAACATCAGGCCTGTTCCTCACAAGGCTCTTATGTTTAAGTAAATAATATATTATAAAAAAAATAGATTGTTAATACCCCCTGGGTATTAACTACAGAACATGTTAACTGCAGAACATGTTCTCTAAACAACTATTTCAAGCCGGTCTATACTTCCATACTAATTTCTTTCGGCCATTGTTCCTGACAAAATCTCTTAAGTTTTGAACACTTCTTTGTCTCAAAACAGGGTCCTCAGCAAGCTTACACTGCTTACACTCCAACACTGTTGCACTTCTTCCCCTTGTAATGTGTGATTTGAAGTGTTTCATGGCAGCACAAACTTCCTGTTTGCTCCACGGCTTTTTTTTCACGGATCTTCTTCGGTTGACCTCTGTCGATCATAAAGAACATTTTCGTCTTGTTTAGATTGTGTACAACATTCCGGGTTTAATTTAGATTTAATGTTCAGCATAACACTAGTTATGATGAAACCAGAAACATATTACATGTAGTCCATTAAATCTCGTCCAATCCCTGCACACTTGAAACTGCAACCGTAAAAGGATAAGCAGCTTGAAAATAAAAAGGGATGAATGGGTGGAGTCCTACCTTTGGAGCTGGTGACCTCACCCTCGGTTTCCAACCAATTTGATTTTCCTAAAGAAAACAACACTTTTATTATGCTTCGCTTTTACATTCGTGTGGAACTTAATTTACAAAACAAAATTATATAAACAAAAAAAATGATAGTCATAGGTATGAGGCTGTGCTGATATAGAGCGACATTACTCCCTCTTGTGATAGCTCTTATACAGCAGTTGTACAAATTCATAAATTATTTTTAGAAATTGAGAATTTAAGAATGTATTTGCTTCTGCCAACACCAATAGTCCAGCAACAGTAGTCGGAGCGGAGCGCGTTACAAGGCAACGTGTAAACAACTTAACGGGAGTGAACTAGTCACGCAGTGTTTACTCTGGTAACGTTAACCACAGCAGCCCATAAACATCACCAAAGAATAGGAACTTTGGCTCTTAATCTAGCTGTTTGTAAGGTCTGCTGCTCAATCCAAACCCCCATGCTTAATTTTCCAGTTTATGAGTTGCACAATAAGTGGAAAAGCTAGGCGATGTCCGGACCGCCGCTATAATTATCCAGCAGCCTGAGTTTATCTCGCCACTTTACTTCTGTCTACAGTAAAGTGACTTCTCTCGCTCTGTCTGTCTGTGTCTCTGTCTGTCTGTCTGTCTCTCTGTCTCTGTTGCCCTCACAGACGTGGAGACTCGCTCACAGCCGATCTGAGTCACATGCATAGATAACGCAGGTGCAGCGCATAAGTGATTTTGTCAGCTTGGTTAACAGTCCCGGTGATGTTGGACTCTCATATCAGTGCTCCTGCAGCACTTATGGAATGTCTCGTCCTATCAAATTACTCGGTCAGAACCAACAGCTGCACAATACATAAACCCTGTAAAATAATGAATGCGTTGATGTGGAAAGCTAGTTTTCAGTTAAGCTTATTTCTCTATAGTGATGTGTTTTTTAAAGAAGTTTACAATAAGCAATAGGAACAAACTCTTAAATCTAAGCTACCAAACTAATTTGTATCCCAGTCCAAATTCATCCAGCTGACATCTATATACCTTTGGAACTCTTGGCCTCTTCCTGGATCTTTATTTTCTTTCCTAAGGAAAAGAAAGCAACATGTAAATTGACTTGATTTGGCGGCCTGAACATGACTATAGTCTCTCCAGTACCTGGTTATCAAAATGACCACTAATGTTAAATGGCTTATTCAATTTACCTTTCGAGATGTTTGCTTCATCCTTGGTAAAATCAAATTTTCTTTTCCCTAATAAAAACAAAAGCAAAACCTCAAACCCATTCCAAAGTGTAACTTGACAATCCATAATATATTAAGTGTGAGGATAATACCAAAATTATTCAAAAAAACAGCAATGCAAGCTGATGCAAGCTTCGATTGCATTTCCCAATTTTAAAACTAATGATACATCCAATAACAAATACTATTATTGCAATTATAGCTGTAGAGGGAAATTAAATTACAATACTGGTCTCTGGTGATATCCAAGAAAGAAACCTTAAATTATATTCATCTTGTCGGTCTTTATTTCTCGAGAGTGACCCGTTGGATATACATTATCTCTTAGAGACATAATCTTTGTCGTCATTAACCAAAAAGTAAAAACCTATATGTAACCTATATGCTTTCCTCCCATTAGAACATGTGGAAAGGCCACTGAAATAACAGACAATCTAAAGCATTTCCAATATTTACCTTGAGGATAGGTGGATGCCTCGCCATTAGGTTTCTTCATTCCTTGAATTTCTAGTAGAGAATACAAAAACAGGAAACCTTTGGCATCACAATGAAGTGTTCAATGAGATCTAGATGGTTGGGAGAGTAATGGAGTCAATGAGGACCACGTAAACGGATTCATTCTCTGTTTGTCCCAAAGTAATAAAAAATGACCCCTCGCCTATACAGGGCTCGTTTTTGGGGCTTTTTTTGCGTTTAATGTTAAAGTTTAATGTTTAACTAGTCACATTGCTGCTAGTGCATGATCATTAGCGTTTTAGTAAGGTAACAGGGAAACCGAAAGTGAGGGTGAGACCTGGGTGAACATGCCAATTAAATCCATGAATTAGTCTCCACGTCAGCATCGCACCGCCAACTGATAAACATTACTGTTTATGCCTGTGAGCAGCTGATGCGTGATCCCTGCGGCTGACAGCTTGGGAGATTAAATTAAAGTATCTCTTGGTGAGATGCATGAGTGACTGCATATGAGGGGCTTGCGGTATAGACAGGGGTGAGATAAAGTCAGCCTAATAGTTAAAAAGCAAGACTAAAATAGAGCTCTCTCGCGAGATTTTATGTACTGTACACCACCTTTCAAGTCTGAAGAGCAATGTGCTAGAAACGTCAAAGACTTATTGGTTCCAATGAAGCAACAAAGGGGTGCTAGAATTTGTGGGCCTTAACTGCCATCTATATGGTCCACACCCAAATCATCTATCATTAAATGCATGTTGAAAGTGCACATTTTCATTACAAACCCTTTAGTCCAAGGATAGGAGTGGCTGCATTTTCTCCATCTGCTACATCGTCTTCATCTTCTACATCGTCTTCATCGTCATCTGCTACACCACCAATTTCAGCTTCACCTTCTTCCAGGTCAGGTTCTAATTCCTCTTAAGTAAAATAAAAAAGGCGTTGATGAGCACACACGATTCAAAATGTTATTTTTTTTAATAAATGCATTACTTATTGATCCAAGGTATTTCTTTTATTTCATTTAAGTCCCTGGGGCCCCATGTACATTTTATCTCATTCTCCCGTGCTTCAAGTCTGTTTAAGGAGTTACTGTTTTTCTTGTCACTGCTTGATCGTTGTTGTAAAATGAATCTTGTTTCAATACACTTTGTCACTTAAAAGTTAAAAGTGAGCTATTGAAATATTTATTTTCAATACCATTTGAATATTATTATCATTAATAGGAGTATTTGTAGTAGAAGCAGCAGTAATAATAAAATATATTAAATTAGGCACATACCTTCAATGTCAATCTCGTTAAGAGATTTTCCTTGGAATGTTGCCAGAGATCCTTTCTCCATGGCCAATAGAAGCTTTGAGATTTTAGCAATTTCTATGGTTGCCTCTGGACGCCGATAAAAGTCTCTGTGGACCTGTATGTCATGGCCCAAAAAGTTTGCTAGTTGGTCCAGCTCATTATTCTTGAGGTTCCGAATCTGGGATAGTGTTGCAACATGCTTGCGAAAATGTGTAGACCGAAGATGTTCAGGATTCGTTGCACCACATTGACGTGCAAAGATCCTAATGCAGTCCTGTCCCCTGTAGAAACTGGTGGGGGGGCACTTTGGCCTTCCAAAGAGGAAAGGGTTGTCTTTGTGGACATTACATGAGTCTCTTTTGTCTGCAAGAAGGGCTGTTGCACTGACAACCTCAGGGTTTAATAAAACAGCAACTTTTCTTCCCCCTTTGCCCATAATTTCAACCCTGCTGAAGTGCTTTGCCAGCTTTTGCTCAAACAGTGAGAGACCAACAGCCATGTCCTCATGGAGCTCAGTCTGCTCTCTTTTCATGAAAGACTCAAGTGTCATTTTTGAAACTTCTCCTGCACAGCGTCTGTTGAAGACAATTATTTGCATGAGTGTCACCCTGGCAAGTTCTGCATACATCTGTGGCGACTCGTGCTTCTTAAGGTTCTCAACAGCATCAGCAGATTTCTTCTCCAGATAGTGGTTCAAAAGCTGCACATCCTGTGTGAATGGTATGGTCGAAGGTTTGTTGGACTTTGACTTGCTCAAAGTATCAAGAGGAGTGTGGGAGACAAGTGTGGCCCATTCTTTTGTGCACAGCCTTGTGAATCGCTCTGCTGCTTTTATTGTCACGTCATCTTCTGCTGAAATGGCTCTGCTGAGAATAATGTTACCGATCTTCTTTAGAGAGCGTCCTAATTTTAGAGCAAGACTTGGTGTGCGATAGCAGTGCTTCTCTTCATCATAACCCGCAACGTCTTTCACAGCCTCGATAACTCTGTCAAAGTTGGTCGGTTTTAAAGCATCTGTAAAGTTGAATATAGAACATTCTTTTCTCAAACTCAACAAGAGCCTGCCCATTTCCCGAACCTTCTGTTTCATGTATTCAATTTTTGTTGGATCACTTCCATGTTTGTTGTAGAGAGACTGACCAAGTTGCAGTATGAGGAAATCATTAAGAGATGCTGATGTTACCTCATCTTGCCTCATATTTCCAAGGATCTTCCACAACCCAGGAGAAATAGCTTGGGAGAGTGTTGACTCTGCAACATCAGCCAGAACTAAGACTTTGACCCTACCAGTTACGTCAGTGTTTGAGACTTCCTTTGAAGGACATCTACGCATATGGCGCCAAAGCTCTTTACGAACGAACATGCCTTTACAATACACACAGTGCACATACATTGTGGCAATAAGTGAGCTGTTCAATCTTCCTGGTCTTCGTTTTAATTTCAGTGGTCCACTCTGATTCTGCATTGCATCTTGATTATGTTGGTAATTACCTTTGTTCCGCAGCTTCTCAAGTAACCCCTTTCTCTCGTTAGAGTGTTTAGGGAACAAAAATGCTTCAGCAATATCAGGCTCTTCTTTTTCATGCTTTTTAAAGTGACGGGAAATTTTAGATTGAGGTTTCTTGCAAACATAACAGTAATTCTTTAGGGTGCATGAAGAGTATTTGGGGTTTGGTACCCCCTCAGTTGTTGCCCTCTTATCAGAAGGACAAGACCCTGTAATAACCATCTTCTTTTTCTTCTTAAAACTTGGGACCCTCCGAGTATTGCTTGTGGCGGGTTCATGATCAGAACTGATTTTGTTAGAGTCACAAGCAGTCTTGTCCTCCAGGTCAACACATTTTATAGGTTGTGGCACAGTCTTTTCCCTCTCCTCAGAAGACTCTGAGACAGTTGGCCTTGCAATCTCACAATGTGGTTCATTGAAGGTGGCAAGGATATGATTCCAGTATTCAGAGCTGCATCCATCACTACTTGTTGCAGTTTCAGGAACGTAGTCTTCATCACAGATGGAACCATCAACACTGGAAAGTTCAGTGTCCTAAAAAGATGGAAGAAATCTTTAACTTAGATATTTTTACATTATCCAAACAGATCTCTCATTCATAGTTATAGTGTAGGCTAAAACGCGATCAGATTTCACCGTCTCTCGAGTTAGAACTACTCGTGTTGATATCGCTGCGTTGTCTCTGTTGTAGAGACAGAGCAGCAACACCTCTACCCCAAGTCCCACCCATGGAACCACGAAGCTGTCTAATCGTATTTACATCAAAATGAAACCACCAATATGTGTAGGGCCCGAGGGGGTAAATTGGGGTGTAAAATCAAGCCGGTAAATTACCTCGATCAGTGTAAACGCGCGGACCATGCCGGGAAAAAGGTGGGCATAAGACGGGCATACTTGGCAGTGTAAATACGTTAACTGAATCATAAAGATGTATGCTTCCTGTGTGCTGGAGTTGTAACAGAGGACGCCTCTCTTTTGGATGGTGAAAGAGGAGATGATTTCCAACCTGCGCACTCAGCTCCTTGCGGCGGACCAACCGCTCACGGCGGTCCAGGCTCTTGGCCACGCTGTGGTCGGCAGACAGCGAGTTTAGGTCCTCCACTTCAGACACGGTGAAGAGGGTGTCATGTCCGTCCACCGCCAGTGGGCCCTCCCCTTTTCCGTAGACACTCTCGATCTTCAGCTCCCCACTGTGACTGGACATGTGGGAGGAGCCAGGGGCGTCCACACCCAGACTCTCAGAGGCGTTACCGCGCTGCGAGCTGCGTTCTTCAAAGGCATCACAGTCTTCTGCAGAGGGAGAAAAAAATATGACAGTTGTTGTTTTGATACCCTGTTTGCATTAAAGGTGTGTATTTGTATATGTGAAAGAAACTATTTAAATGTATGTGAATATAACATTGACACAGAGGGCTTAAAATGTGTACTGCAGACACAGATTCAGAGTTTTGGAGAGGGACTTCTCCAGCACCCTCTTCCCTAGACTCAAAGCTCAAGCGGGTGGCCAGGTAAAGGACACTGAACAAACACCAGTGCAAAATTATCTGAGCACAACATGACATGCAAGACAAGCGCAATTCCATTTTGACTACTAAGCGACAATGTGTCCTTCCCTGTAAGCTGATCAGATAACATTTATACATTTTGAATTCATCGATGTTTGAGAATGATAAACCAGCTCATGCGGTGTCCGTATTGAAACCCTTCTGGGCTCTTGACTGATTCCATCTTTGAAATGCAACTCCCAAGTTTGACTCGTGTTTTAGCAGAGTGCTGGTCATGATGCTTTTCCAAAGAGGACCAGGCTTTTTAGCATAGGTAGAATAGAGTACATTCTCAGTTGCTCCAGGTTGTTTGCTTGCATAGATGCAATGTGTATTACTAACCTACAGCGGGCATGCCTCCACCAATATCCTCTTCAACCTTGATTGAAATGGTGTCTGTGGTCTGCTGCTTTTCACATAAAGGAGGAAACACACACAGAAGACATATTCTTTCATTTGCACAAAATGGTTGTTAATCCCCACTTACGACACATTTCATCATAAAGGTGTGTGCTTCCTATGGGTGTGTGCTGGAGTTGTAACAGAGGAAGCCTCTCTTTTGGATGGTGAATGAGAAGATGATTTCCAACCTGCACCTCCCTGCGGCGGACCAACCGCTCACGGCGGTCCAGGCTCTTGGCCACGCTGTGGTCCGCAGACAGCGAGTTCAGGGCCTCCACTTCGGACATGGTGAAGAGGGTGACATGGCCGTCCACCGCCAGTGGGCCCTCCCCTTTTCCATAAACACTCTCGATCTTCAGCTCCCCACTGTGACTGGACATGTGGGAGGAGCCAGGGACGTCCACACCCAGACTCTCAGAGACATCGCCGCACTGCGTGATGCGTTCTCCAAAGGCATTGCAGTCTTCTGCAAAGGGAGAAAAGAAATTACAGAAAGTAATTGCTTTGATACACTTTTTGCATAAAAGGAGGAAGTTGTAATGGGAAAAATCTATTTTCACACTATGTCTATGTATTTGTTGGAATGTGCCTGTGTTCAGTGAACCCCTTTCGGGGGATGTGTGAGGCCATTTTCCTGACAGAAGATTGGAGAACCCAGGGTTCCAACTGATAAGGCAGTGAATGATCTGAGCACAACATGACATAACATGCAAGACAAGCGTAATTATTCTATTTTGACAATATCATGCGACAACGTGTCTTTCCATGTAAACTGATCAGCTTACATTTGTACAGTTTGAATTCATTGATGTTTGAGAATGATAAACCAGCTCATGCGGTGTCCGTATTGAAACCCTTCTGGGGTCTTGACTGATTCCACCTTTGAAACGCAACTCAGAAGTTTGACTCGTGTTTTAGCAGAGCGCTGGTCATGATACTTTTCCAAAGAGGACCAGGCTTTTTAGTGCAGGTAGAATCTAGCATCAGCCTAAAATCTACGCTGCCTAGAATTTACTACAGCAAAAGTAAACATACTCAAGGTGGAAAGTACATACCTTCACTTTTAAAGTGGGGCCGCAAAGTCTGTAAGGATAGCTGTGTGCCTACAGTATGTGTTTCCAGGTGTTCTGTCTGGCAAGCAACATCCCTTGAGAGAAGCTGAATACAAGCACTTGATGTTCTGGCCTGTGTAGAGACAACAAGGTCAAATTAGTACTATATTTATTACTTTGTATATATTCCAGGTGCAAGTTGTAAGAAGATATAAGATACCGGTAAGCATGTTTAGTGAACTACATTAGCCTAATACTTAAAATTAGATCTATGAAATTATAAAATGATATTACATCATTTATTTGTTTACATATTTTATATATCTTAAAAGTTAATTTCAATACAATTACATCAAACTCTGCAGAAATCTGCTAATAACCCATTGATTTGAATCAGGTATATAGGGGGAAACAAAAGTGTGCCTGTGGTGCGTTCCAGGCAAACCCCAACCCGGTATCAGGCCATATCGTGCTCATGAATCTATGTATCGTGTCCCAGAGCACTTATTTCTGACTTTTTTCGTGCTACACAGAACGAAATGTAAACCAATACATTTTCAACAGGGTTACGCCAAATTTTTTCGTCATACACAGAACAAAATGTAAACCAATGCATTTTGAATAGAGTTAGGGTTAGGATTAGGATTAGGGTTACGTCGGAGAAACGCTCGCGTTCATTGCTTTACATTGCGTTTTGTGCAGCACGAAAAAGGTGGAGAAACGCTCCCATTCATTTACATTTCGTTTTGTGTAGCACGAAAAAAGTCAGACTATCGTGCTCTGGGACACGATTCAATAGATTAATAACATTCGTGCGCATGAGCACGATATGGCGTGGTAGAGCTGATGCTACAGCGACATTATAAGGGGAACAAGGTCACCATGAACAGAAAAGCAACACAATGACACAGCGTTGGTTGACTCACTGCTCCGAGGTTTGTAGCTGGACCGAGGAGAGTTGGTACTGATCCGGACTTCAGGCTCAGACCTTCAGCTAGTCCAGCTCTGTGTTGGCCCGAGTTGAGGAAGCAGTCTTTGGTGAAATGTTGGGCGCAGACCGCCGCATTTCCAGAGAGAATAAAGTCAACCCACTGTTTCTTCAGAGGCTTGGATAAAGGAAGTAAAAATAGACTTTTGTGTTTATTTGTACATCCAAACACGGTGCAACTGCCACGCTTCGCCCGTTTGGGAGCCATGATGTCTCTCCAGGAGAGCACCGTGCGGCTCTCAGTCGCAGCTCTTATGAAGAGCCTGGAACAGAGGCGTTTGACTCCGCCCGAATTGGGGCGGTGCTAAATGTGGGCGGGGTCAAACGTTTGACACCGCCCACATTGAGCACCATCTGCGGGCTGCAGTCTAGTCTAGTTTCTACAAAGTGCCAAATATGCCGTCTTATGCACGACTTTTTCGCGGTTTCACGGTCCGCGCGTTGACATTGCCCGACGTAAATCGCCTGCTTGAGCTAGCACCCCGATTTACCCTCCCGGACCCTACACACAGAGGCTTATTATATTAGGTTTAGGTTGAGGCTTATTATATTATTTATAATATATATATATAGGTGTTGATGTGCGACCCACAACCGGGAGGTTTTTTTAAAGCAGGAAACAGCTGAGAGGGCGCTGATGAACTGGTCGTCAAGACAACGTCAATGGTGTGTTCCAGATTCCTCGGACACCGACGTCTAGTGTTCAAGTTCTTTGTGATCGTGGCATGTCATTGGCTAGTCGTTGTTATTGTTAGCTACGTTAGCATCTTTAGCAAATCAGCTCGAAAACGACAAACACAACTTTACAATGTATTGCACGCACAGAAAGACCGTGCGATGCATACATTTAGTAACCGGAAAAAATAGCAATTTAATCAAGTGTGTAAGAACATTTAAAATCGACGTTAAAATGACCAACGTGGTACAAATACAAAGAAAATAAGTCTCTTCACGGGCGCAGCCATTTTTGTTGATGGCGTCATCTCTGAGCTCGGTCTCCTGCCGCCTTCAAAACGGCTCGGAGGTTCGGAAGCTCGTACGTGTCTTTACGTAAACCTTTCCTTCTCCTGAAATTAGAGCGTTCAGGAAGAAAAGAAACCATCAGATGTGCGTACGCTATGACATGAAACCGGGAAAACGTTTTTTTTTTTGCCTAGTTTCTTTAAACTAGATTCATAACAAGTACGGACACCCGCAGTGGCGTATTTGCGCTTCTTTGCTGAATCTGATGAATCAATTATTAGAACTGCTTGCGATGGTTGAACATGGGCCCGGGGCGGCAGGGAAGCACCGGAGGCCCAGCAGCACCCAAAGGTGCAAAGACTTCCATCATCCGTCACCATGACGACCTGCTATTGAGTCATTTGGCAGACGCTTTTATTAAAAGAACCATGTTGATTCAGTTAAACATGAAAAAAAGAAGGTTTACACTGACATGTGATTACGTTTTCATCAGAGTATCTGTGGGTCGCTGTCGTTATTCTAGGGTTCAGGGATGATTTCTTTCTCTCTCTTATCTCCTCCTTCCTCCTCCTCCTCTTCCCTCCTCCTCCCTCCCTCACCACCTCCTCCCTCTTCCTACCCATCCTTTTCTTCACCCCTTCTTCCTCCTCCAACTCCCCCCTTTCTCCTCCCCTTCCTCATCCTACCCCTCCCGTCCCTCAACACCTCCACCCACACCCTTCATCCTCGTCTTCCTCTCTCCCCCTCTCATCTTCCTCCTCTCTCATATTCCTCTCTCCCCCCTCCTCCTCCCCCTCCTCCTCCTCCTCAGAAGCGGGCCCCCATGGTTCTCTCCAAGAAGTCCAACAACGTGTGCTTACCCGGGACTACACCCCCGACTACACCCCTGACCTCACCTGTCCTCTACCATCTCCACCTCTGTACACACACAC
>OMLJ01110172.1:0-16651 GCA_900302595.1 Gadiculus argenteus
GTATAGCCTACGTGTGTGTAAGCTGTTGCAGTTGCGCCACATCCAAAATAGCAACTGCGCTACCCGCTACGACATGTAAACCAGGTTTTTGGCGATCAGTTGCGCAATTGCAGTGGCGCATTTTTTAGATCACTAAAATAGCACCAAGTGTCCTTTGCGCTGGAACCCGCCTCTGCTTTTTGCCGACACACCTCTCCAGACGCAAGTCTAGTGGCGCCTGTTTGCTGCGGGGGGAAATCAGCTTTGCACCGGGTGCAAACTAGCAACGATACGTGCGTCAGTGTAGAAAGTCAATTGCACTGGGTGCAAGATAGGGCCCACAGTCTCATTCATAGAACCGGGTATTGAGCACTTCATATTGAATCAGAAGTGTAAGCTTAGGCTGTGTTCCAATAAGTCAAAAAACACCCCCGCCTAGCTGGCTAGCCCCGTTCCTCTGCCAGCAAATCTTAGCTGATTTACATCTGGACATCGACCATGTCAACAACAAACAGTGCTAATTCCGTGTGTTTCTTTCAGGCCTTCCCAGAGTACCTCATCACCTACCAGATCCTTAAGCCAGAGAGCACACCACAGTCTGCAGCAGCAGCCGAGCAGAAGTCCTAGTCACGCACATATGCTACTCAAATGCGCTACACAAACACACACGCTACACAAGGACGCTAAACCCGGTCGCGCAATCTTTTTTTCACCCTTTTTTACTTTATTGTAAAAATGCTGAACAAGCACCCTTCCTTCTATTTGCAACACATACTTCAATTCAACCGTGTTCCAGTACAGTACAAGGTATACAGTACATGTTATATCCCAGTACAGTACAAGGTAAATAGTACAGGGTATATAGTCCATGGTATATCTCAGTACAGTACAAGGTGTATATAGTCCATGGTATATCTCAGTACAGTACAAGGTGTATATAGTCCATGGTATATCCCAGTACAGTACATTGTCTGTATTACATGATGATCCATGGGATGTTGCTGTAATAACCATTTCCTACTCCTGGTGATGACACGTTAGATTCCAAGCTGGCGGTTTCTTTTGTTAGTGTTGGCATGTGCTACAAATGCATGTATGGCCCAATAGCCTGCGTGGGTTCCTCTACTGCCCCTCCCACCACCCCTACCCGTCCCTCTCCACCAATCACATCACCACATCAGCAAGGACTCTTGCCAAGACCATGAAGTGTTTTGAGTTTATGCTCCTTTTTTTTTAATGACAATCCACTCCACAATTATCTTCTTGCCTTGGTACTATGGACACACACACAGACACACACAGACAGACACACACAGACACACACAGACACACACACACACACACACACACACACACACACACTACTGCCCCTGGATCTGATGGACAGACGTCTTGGCTCCTCCTGTACAAAGCATCCTCTTGTGACTGTTTTTAACGCTAACAAGTAACACAACATGCACACCAGCACAGGCGACACAATTCTGCTGTACATATGGCTTCTCATGCGACTCACACACCCATGTTATTATGCAGCCAGTCTGATGGTCATTGTTGTATTTCTTCAAGGTAATTCATTCAGGGGTGTACATGTTGCAGTTGGAACATTAAAGGCTTATAGTTGTGCGAGCGCCTTGTGTAACCAAGAGAGGGAGTGTGTATTCCTGTAGAAGAGTGTAAGAAGGAGTGTGAACGTTTAGAGTGCATTGTGAGGGATCATCACCATTGAATAAGCATATAAACCTGAACAAAAGGCAACTCGACAAACGCTTAGTATGCATCGTATGGTACGCCATGCATTGTAAATGTGTATTTATACCAATGTAACAAGCTATTGGCAGAGAAGCTGTAGGAACGGCGTGGAGTTTATATTATTGCGTGTGTATGTGAGGGTATCATATCATGTCGAGTATAGACTGCAGTGCACCCCTGCTTTGTTTTTTTTAATGATGCCTTTTGTTGTACCTACTATACATAAGCAAGCCACCGCTGGGTGCTGCTCACTATGGTCAGTATGGCTCATCAGAGCTCCCCCCCCGCCTTCATCAGCCCACCTGGGTCTCACTCCCACACGTATGGATTTGCACTTAGAAAACCTATTTAAGTTATTTTGAAATGAATTCTCAAGATGTAACCTTAATTCTCAAGGGTGGGGCCTTGTTTAGTTTTGTTTTCTTTTATTTTGATGTACAGGTTGTGTAAATGGATGTGTATAACTGTCGATGTTTAACAGAAAACTTGTTCAGAACTGTAAATTACATTTTCTTTCATGCCTTTATCCCCTTTTTTTTTCTTTTTTTGAATAAACGTCCCAGTAACAGCTTGTTTGAGTTGGTTTTAATGTCATAACTTCATGAAGTTAGTCTTGCATTTGATCTGTAACCCATATGACACACTTGAACGGGACGGAATGCAAGTGTTATTATGCAAGTTACTTAATTTGTCCAAACTATCCAGAAACACCGGTAGCCACCAGATTGTAATGGAAACTGACAATGTCTCCTACTCCTTGGCAATACAAAGTGTATGAGAAGACACGCCCACTCTGCAACTCAACCAATGGGACCGCCTGTTTAAAACGTAATTCCTCATAGCTTCACTTTGGAACATCGCTATGCTTTTCTGGTTAAAAATTACAATTTACAATACAAATCAGTGCCTTTAGTGGCAAATAATCCGTGCCAGATTGATCCTTCACTATTTTACATGCGTACTTGTTTTTGTCAGCCATCGCCAACATGCTCACTTATAAACAAGCAGTTAAGTGGACTTTTACTCTAGCTTTCCTGATAAACTTTAACCACACGTCAGGCTCGTCGTCTGCTATCACGGTGGATGTGCAGAAACCGCTTGGAGAATTGAAACACTTTTGGACTAGTACTGGTTTTTGGTAGGTAAATCCTTTTCGAGATCCACAATGTTGGTCACATGACTAAACGGGAAATAAAGCGACGGGGTATTACTTGATTCGCCATCCTGTCTTGATTCACATGTTAAAGTGGTTCTAAATGCTGAAACACCCTAAGCTTTACACTTCCATGGCTCTACTGCAGCCCCCCTCTCCCCCACACCGAAGCCGAGCAGTTTGTCCTCAGCAGAGACCAGGAGCTGAACCTGGCCTATGTGGGCTCGGTCCCCCATGGAGGGATCCAGCAGGTCCGCATCCACTGGATGCTGGAGCTGGTCACGATACAGTAAGTTCAGGACGATATTGGACTTCAATGATTAGTGACATAACATCGTTATTAGGCATGGGCGATTCGCGAACGATTCTGTCTGAACGAACGAATCCCGAAGGTGACCGACGAGAACCGAGTCCCAAAACAAGATAACTGATTCTTCTATTCCTATTTTTTAACATAAAACAAAATTATGGTCACTTAAATAAAAGACACAAACGAACAGAGCCTCGTCTCCCCTCGACCTCCATACGCCTCCATACAAAGTCAACGTATAGATGCGTTCCAGGCGCCTGGAACGCGTTCCAGAACGAATCAAACGAACGATTTGTTATTGTGACGGGAACTGAAAGAACTCGTTCCCGGAGAAGAACCGTTTTGCCCATGCCTAATAGTTATGGACATATTTCTGTTTTCCTGTGTAGATACGATGGAGGACCACAGTACAACTTCACGAAGCTGGATCAGCTGATAGATCTCTTGTGGATCAACGGACTGAGACCAGGTGGGTCGAACCGTGACCTGACATTAAACTACAATTATTCCCTGTGCTTTTCCTTGTGTTCAGACGTATAACAGACCTTTTGTTGTCCTGCATGGCCGCCTGTATCTGTTGTGACACTGCAAGGTTTTGAACTGATGGGCAGCGCCTCCAACTTCTTCAGTGACCTGGAGGACAAGCAGCAGGTGGAGGAGTGGAGGAAGATGGTGTACCTTGTTGCCAAGCGGTACATTGGTGAGTTATTGCCTGGTCGAGAGAGAGAGCTGGCCGGTCTGTTAAGACCACAGGTTAACTGTTGAGGTCTATGTCCAGATGTAAATCATCCATGATTTTTTGTTTTGTAATTGGGATGTTGGCCATTCATTGAGTAGTAAAAATAGTGATATAACATATATCCTTAAATTATTTGGACAGTTTGTTAAGACTGTTCAACTCTCCCCATCTGTCTGTGTAGAAATGTTCTGAACTGGGCATTTGGTAAACCATTGACATCCATTATATCCCAAATCAGTGTTCCGACCAAATCCTTAACGATATGTTATTCACTACTTTCACTACTTAAAGAACCACTGCAATCTAAATCCTGTGTTTAACCATCTTGCAGACAAATATGGTTTAGGAGTCGTCTCCCAGTGGAACTTTGAAACATGGAATGAACCCAACAACCATGATTTTGACAACGTCACCATGTCCATCCAAGGTACCGTGGTGTTGGATAGACCTTCCTGTGTGCATGAGGTGGACTGGATTTTGCTATGTGCCACAAAATGTAAAAAAATAAATGTGCGTGGGTATATGCAGATTTTCCTATGGCAGTATTTATCATTTAATGATTTGCTCTGCTGCTGTAACGCTGGAGTAACAACTGAATCTGCCGTCTGGCATTATTAACATGTGATCTGATCTCAACCCTGCTTCCACCTCTAGGGTTCCTGAACTACTACGATGCCTGCTCAGAGGGCCTGTGGGCTGCCAGCCCGGCGCTGAGGTTTGGCGGCCCGGGGGACTCGTGCCACACCCCCCCACACTCGCCCTACTGCTGGGGCATGCTGCAGCACTGCTACAACGGGACCAACTTCTTCACCGGCCAGACCGGCGTCCGTCTGGACTACATTGCCCTGCACAAGAAGGTGAGGAGGAGGTGACTTTGGAAGCCAGGTGATGGCTGTGCAAGCTAGTGCTATTTTCAAAGCAAGTGCAGAGGACATGGGTTCGAGTTCTAGCGTGGGTTCTCCTAGTGTTTGCGTGGAGTTGAGTCACCTTAAGGGATCACTCTGCAAACTGAAAGACAGTGCTCCCACACAGGCAATGACAATAGATGGATGGATAAATGATTCCTATTGGGAAAAAACAACAATGACAAGAGCATTATTTGACTTATGGTTAATATCAGTGTTTCATTATCAATAAGAACCTGGTTGTTCTGTACAGGGATATTTTTGTCATCTATCTACATAGTCCAAAAGCCCACGTTGTCGGGCTTATAAATAACCACCTGTTTCCCCCTGCGGCTCCAGGGAGGGGGGTTCTCCCTGCCCATCCTGCAGCAGGAGGTGCAGACCATGCAGGAGATCCAGGATCGGTTCCCCCTGTTCCGGAGCCTCCCCGTCTACAACGACGAGGCGGACCCCATGGTGGGCTGGTCCAGGCCCCTGCCGTGGAGGGCCGACGTCACCTACGCGGCCATGGTGGTCAAGGTAACACCACGTCTGTTCAGTGTACTGTAGATAGTTCAGATGGCTGCGGTAATGTCTGGTCAGTCTGGCTATGCACAGTGGAGATGTAAACATCAGTCTTCCATTCTATTCCTCTTCTTTTGTCCATGAACACACAAGAGATATATATATATATATACTGTATATATAGTTTTTTTCTTCAAAAGTCCTTATTCCTGAAAAGCTTTGGGAAAATTGAACATTCATAAAAGCTGTGACACAGTGTAAATTATTGCCCAATCCGAATATTTTAGATGGAACATTGAGATACTACCAGACAACTATTATCTCCTTCAACTGTTTTTGTTTATTATTTTGTATTATAAATATTCTTTTTTATTTTTGTTGTCAATTTTTTGTTTAAATTATTGAGCTGTTCTGTATAATACTATGAAAACTCAAAATAGCAAAGAGGCCACTTTCACCATCCCTTTCTTTCCCCTCCCCCTGCCAGGTGATCGCTCAGCACCAGGCCCTGGTCTCGGGCGGAGCGGCCGGCAGCAGCATCAACTACACCCTGCTGAGCAACGACAACGCCTTCCTCAGCTACCACCCGTACCCCTTCACCCAGCGCACCCTGACCGCCCGCTTCCAGGTCAACAACACCCAGCCACCCCACGTCCAGCTGGTCCGGAAGCCCGTCCTGACCGTCATGGGCCTGCTGGCTCTGCTAGGTGAGCGGAGAGTGGGTCACCACCACCCATAGATATATATATATACTGACAGATATCGCCTGAGCTGTGCTGTTCAGTGGAACCCACCCTCTGGTGGGGTAACCACCCACCAGAATGAATGAACGTCCTTTCACAGTCAAAATCACTCAAAATCTTTTTACTATCATTTTTGACTGGGAAAGGACCTCTGCCCCATCGGCAGAAATTCATTCAGGTGGGGTGGGTACCCCACGGCAAGATGGCGGCATTGTTGACCCATGCCTTTTATTTATATATTTAATGTACAATATCTAATATATTGGCTTTGACTACACCATGTCATGCTTGCCAAGTGGTCACTGGACAGCTTTGCATCATTACAACATAATGATGTAATAAGTATGTCAAATGCCTTTTGTTTGTGTCAGGATATTTGTCCTACGAGTGAATCCTCATCTTACAATAACGGTGTGTGCTTGGTTCCTCAGGAGACGTCGAGATCCAAGCTCAGGTGTTGGACTCGGGGAGGGGGCTGAATGAGAGCATGGTGGGGGTCCTGGCCAGCTCCCACAGGCCCCGGAGCCCAGGGACCTCCGACAGCTGGCAGGCTGCTGTGCTGATCCACAACAGCAATGACAGCAGCTCCTCCACCAGCACTGAGCGTGCAACCCTGACTCTAAAGGGACTGTCTGCACAAAAAGGTTAATTTGAACAACGTTTTTTTTAATCTGCTAGCTCTACGACTGTGTTGATGTTTGATGTTGTGTATTTAAATGCCATATTAACACTTATCCTTTTGTGCACCATGCAGTATTCTACTTGGTGTATTATGTTCAAATGTAATATCATGCTTTAGCAGAGCTCAAATTGATGGTGAAATTTGTTGAAAATGGCTACATTCCCTTGTTTTGTCCCCAATTTGACTTGTCCTAGTAGCCATGACATGACCATGACAACGCGGTCAATCGAGGAACACGTATCTCTGAATAACCCAGATATTATATAATTCCCATTCCCAGACCTGGTCTACGTCACATATTCCCTGGACAACAACGTCACCAACCCCCAGCAGCTGTGGCAGGCCATGGGCAGCCCCGACTTCCCCACCGCCCAGCAGTTCCAGCAGCTCAGGGCTGCAGAGGTCAAGTTTACATCCATACTAACGAACGACGCACACGCACAGTCAGTACTCTACCTAGTGATTGTGCATGCGTGTGTGCATGTGTCTGCAACGACTGTCAACTCACACACCACCATGTTGTTTTGTGTATGTGTTCCTTTGGCTAACTTAGGACCCTCATGTTGAGGGCCCCTGGCCTGTGCCTGCAGGGGACACTCTGACCTTGGAGCTGAAGCTGTCTCTGCCCTCCGTCCTGCTGGTCCACGTGTGTGCCAGGCCCAGAGTATTCCCAGATCAGGTCATCCCTCCCAACACACACCTTGTGTGGCCTTCAATTTGACCCCCAAGATGATCTATATAAAAATACCATACCTAATGCGTGAATGGTTGTGATTTACTGTCTTAGGTTATTTAGTGTATAAGCACCTTGTGTGTATTCTGGGTATCACTAGCTAAACTGTTGCAAAAAGTAGATGTAGCAATATTTTCAACACAATTTCAAGTACATGTGTTGTGTTTCTGTTTGCTAATTTATTTTGTTTTCAGGTCAATGGATTGCATTTCATCAAGATCACCAAAGGCCAAGTCCTTATTGTCTGGTCTGACCACTGTGTGAACTCTAAGTAGGTTTCCCTTGACCCTGAAACACTTTATTACTTTCACCTTGGCATTCAAACTGATTCAGGCATTTTGGTGGGTATCTTGAGTCAGAACAACACCGTTTTCAGTGCAAATATGAAATTAACTTTCTTTGTTTGTTGTAGCACCAGAAACAACAATGAAATTGAATACGAACCAATACACTTCCTTTACACCTTACACGTACACCTTACACTTAACTTCCTCCTCCCTGGAGGAAGCTCTAGTCAGACCGGTGAATCTCTCTGCTGCTGATTGTATCCCCACAGGTGCCTCCTGACATTTGAAGTGGAGTTCTCCAAGGATGGCGAGGACTTCCATCGCATCAATGCCCGACGCTCTATTTTTACATCCTTCGTCTACTCGCCAGGTAGGAACCCTCGGTATATCCTAGGTCTACTCTCCAGGTAAAAAGCCCTCAGTAAACTGAATCACCTGCTGAGAATGAATACTGACTACCGGACCCATACTGATCACATACAGATAGATAGGTTACATTTCAAGAAATTGATAATCTTTGAGTCATTAGTAACACTTTACAATAATGGTTAATTAATTAACATTAATTTTTGGAATTGGTATTACTACCTAACCATTTATGAACAATTTACTCAAAGGGTAGTAATCCTTTATGTGTTTATGTTAACCGAGGTAATGGTGTTCATGTTAACTAGGATATGGTGTGCCTTGTGTCTCCACAGTGGACCAGGAGGTGAGGGGGGTCTACAGGGTCCGGGCCCTGGACTACTGGGGAAGACCCGGGCCCTACTCTCTGGCCGAACCATACTCACAGGACCACTAGAGTGTGAGTGAGTGAGTGTTTTTGTGTTTTTGTGTCTTTTTTTCTACAATGTTAGCACCTTTTTGTATTCCGTTTTTAGATTTTGGGAATTGGGAACATGTCCTTGGTTGAAATAACGACTGTACGCTCTTGCACAATAAAAGAAAAGGACATTCACCAAAGAGTTGTTTTTTTCTGTAAAATGTATTGTACAAACTGATTAAACAATGAAGTTCCTCGATAATGTAGCAATACTGTGAAGGGTTCTTTCAGATTTGTAGTTATTGTACATTACACTGATATACTGTACATTGAGAATTATTTTTTTACTGAGGGGACATGGAACTGTACTTATACTGCATAAGTGTATACATTCAGATATCATCATGGTCGGTGCTAAAGAAATACTGGTCACTCGTACAATCCACGTTTGTTCTTGAGTAGACCACGGCCCTCAGCGGGTGGACCAGTCCTGCACAATGCAGCATGTCACCAGAAAACCTTTGGCTGAGATTAGTTTAGCAAGCTCCTGTTGAAGACACAAGAGGAGAACGGTTAATATTAAGGTAAATTAAATATTTTCTATCTTTTAATTATAGAATTCTTATTGATATCCACAATGTTTTCTTGATTGTTTAAGTGATGTTGATGAGCCATTAAAATCAACCTTCTGGTGACCAAGTAAGCAGCCATGTCACGCTGTACCTAAATACCTGTTAAGTGTCTCCCCCCCCTCCCCAGATGTATGCTCTACAGCTCAATCTCCCAGGCTACATAAACGTAGACGTAAACGTACCAGACTGCAGGACGGGCGAGAACTGTCCCACCATGCAGAGCTCCTCCTGCTTCTGCCTCACGATCCTCTGGATGAGAGGGGGGAAGCCCCGCGGGTTACGGGAGAAGATCAGGGAGTAGCCGTCATCGCAGCTGCCGTCCTCCTTCAGCGTGCGGCAGGCGTAGGTGATGGCGTAGTTGACGTAGTCCGTGTCGATCACCCAGTAATTGTCACCTAGAGAGGAATACCAATTAGCCTGTGTCTGTGTGTGGTGTGTGTGAGATTGTGTTAACACAATGGTTAACTGTGTCCCCCTATTTTTAGATCTGGAAATTCTTGCAACTGTCCCTCCCAACTTTTAGAATTGTCGCCCATATGATTCCCCATAGAGGTAACTGATCCTGAAGTATCAGTATATGGCTCAGTTAGTTGTATACATCCCAGTAAGTAGTAGCTTTGTAATGGCTATGAATCAATAGAGCTCATAAGTCTGTTAATATATACTGGACCATAAAGAGGTTTGTGTGTGTTTGTTTGTTTGTTTGGTCACACACACACACACACGTACACACATCTACAGCTTTTAATTCAGCAACCCCACCGTGACCCAAAGTGCTGTCCAATGCCACCAAGGTTGTTGCTAGGCGACACCGTCAGCATGAATGGTGATTGGACCATGCCTAACCTCCACTGGATAGGTAGCTGGCCAGGCCCTGGTAGTTCATGAACATCTTGCCGGGGGTGGTGGGGTCGGGTACGGAGTACTGTGCAGCCATGTCGGCACACACCACCCAGAACCTGCAGCAGTACCAGGTAGAAGACCGTCAGTCTAACATATGCTGACTGACCCATGGTGTAAGAAACTCTGGCGGGATATGCTAAGACGACATGCGCAAAGACATAAACTGTTGAACCCATGTCCTTTTTTCACTATTCTCCTATGTGTAAAAGTAAGTCAAACTGACTAATCAAGTGATCTATACCCAAACCTACTTCAAAATGCCATTGTGTTTCACTTTAACTTCATTCAATTATATGCAACTATTTTCTAGAAACTTGGAGAACTCACCCAAACAGGGTGACTCTGCCCCTGGAGGCGGCGACCATGGCTCCGTCGTCGCCGATGGTGTACTCGGCTGAGATGTTGTCCTGGAGGAACAGACCTTCCGGATCCTTCTTCTGCAGAGCGTACCACTTCCCTGCATACTGCCGCACAGAAACACCAGCATTTACCAGACTGCATGGTGAATACAAGACATATTTCTCCTCGTACAACAAGGAAACTCAACTGTTAATGGTTTAATGCTTATTTTGTCACTCAAGATAGAAGTTAACTTTGTTCATCTCAGACGGTACATTAAGTGGTCACAGCAAAATAACCATGGTAAAGTTAAGAACATTTGAAAGAACTAAGACATTCAGGAAAATGTATCGATATATTATATGGGTAGGCTACTATAAATAAGATGTGAACACATTATGTAAATGTTTCAATAACTATACCAGAGGTGTAAACATGACATCACTAATAATCCAGTAATTATGGTCTAGGTCTATCTGTTTTCTGTTGACTCACTCTCTTGGGGTCAAAGTCGTCTTTCACAGTGAAACTCTCCACCACACAGGAGGCTAGGCCCTGCTCCACACAGGCCAACACCACCATCAATAGAGCCAGCATTTGGAAGTCCATTCTGGATGAAGGAAAGCAGAAATATAATTATTAGAGATATATTTATTTAAAATCAACACTAACAATAACACATAGTTAGATTTGGAGGAGCCCTAGACTTAAGAATTTCATTGCCAGCGACTGCTCTGTCATTGTTGTGCATATGACAATAAAAACATCTTGAATCTTGAATCTTGATTTAGGTCTGGTAAAGAAAAGATTGGCAATGTAGACCCTACTATTGTTTGTATTGCTTTAAATTGCTTTCCCATTTAAGATTTAATATATAGGTTAGTCTTTACAAAAGTCATGGTAAAAACAAGGCTGCTTCAAGCCACCAATCTCCAGACATAAAGTCCAAGCCAACTTACATGGAGCCGTAGAAAGGTAGTAGATCTCCAAACGTTGTTTGCTGTCTCTGTAGAGAATGTCTCTGTAAACACCAAGAGAGCCTTTATATACCCTAGACAACAGACAAGCCCACCTGTTTGTTTTCACATCTTGCACCTAAATGCAGTATAAGTCTATCCCTGATCCAATTAAAGCAAATCTTCACTGTAATCCATGGGAGTCTTTGCAATCAGTGTATAGGCTTTATGTAATGACTTCAGGAGAGTACATAATAATAATAGCCGTGTTCAGGTGAATGGGTTGATCTGCGCATGCACTCTTGTTTACATGACACGACTCCAGGTGTATTTAGGTGCATGTTACATGGCTGCTTAAATCTTTCTTAAGCCAGTTACATTTGGTCAAAAACTTTGACATGTATGTTGTAGGCCAGTTTAACAGAAAGATTATTGTTATTTTTATTTGGCCTGGAGTTATTTGGAATTGTTATTTGGCCTGGAGAATAAAAGTTCCTCTGACAATCTAATGTTATATGCTTTGTAGTTTCTTTCAACATATTTCACATACCGGTATTCTTTCAACAGAACCATAATAGTTATTTCAAGTGTCTTGCTATTTACCATTTAGTATGTATCTGGAATTACCTAACCCTCTCAAGTACAAGTTGTATAAGTCACATTCAAAGTCAGACATGTTGCAACTAGCAGTGAAATTTTAACTTTCCTGCTCCTTTGATGGTACTTAATTTTTAGTTTTAATTAACAAGTGAAATAAGAGTTCTATTTCTAGTCTAGAGAGCTAGTGACAGTAGTCTGTTATAGTCGGTGGGCATGTGACCATGCTTTGGGCACAGCTCTCATTCTGTAGAGTCTCTCTGTATTGGCCCTACAATATGGTATGCCCTCCTCCCCCTGTTGTCCAGGTGAGAGGGCAGTCTACAGTGTGTCAGTTTATAATCCCAGACAATTGAAGCGAGTCACGGGAAAGGTAGTTTGAGAGATTTAAACCCCGCAATCAGGTCTGTAGTTACAGGGGTTATACTTATAATGTATGAATTACAATAGGCCCTATGTGTAAGGATATACACATAGTGGGATAAAGCCTACTGTAATGTACAATTTAAATTGGGTATACATTGCATTTGGACTAACATTTATTATTAAAGGGTATTTAAGTATAAATGACATTAAGACTTCTATTGAATCTATTAAAAGTATTTTGTGGAAACATTCAAACAAACCTTTTGTGAATCTGACTATGGTAATCATATGCAGTTTTACAACACATATAATTCAACATTTTGCGAGAGCAAAGTGAGAAACACCGACTAAATATAAACCTAACCTATTTTTGGGCTGCCTTTCAAGTTCTTGCCTTTCTCTCTCTGACATCTTAACCGGCCATGTTGTGGAGAACAGACTTCTTAAGTACAAGGTCATGTCAAGTATTACACTTAAGAAAGCTTTCTTAAAGAAAGCAGGTGACTTACTGGCTGCCCAAATAATTGGCTTGATAAATTAAAAGTCGCACCATGTAACATTTTAACTAGCTCATAGCTTAAAATAACCTGGACATATCTAGTCAATGCTGATCGAGTGATTTCCATAATGTTCGAGCCGGTTAAAGTGGGACAGTTGCTATTGAGTTTTTAATTCCTAAAGTCTACTGCCCGCCTACAATCTCAGAGGAGCTCAATTTGATTGACTGTATGCTGAAAGTATAAATAATATAAGCCCATTATTTCTTATTCAGTAACCCATTTGCAAATAAAACAGGAATGACACAATCAGCATCATTAACAGTTTGTAAATATATGAAATATAAAAACTCCTATAAAAAAACTAATATTAATGTCAATGCTTCTGCTTGAAAAGTAAATGAATATAAAACACCATGTAAAACAAAAGTCCCATACATACAAGAGGGTAATATTCTGGTTTTGTGTTCACGGCCAAACTTTAATAGCAATATTTCAATATATATGAATAACCCAAGTAGACAAATGCATTTGTAATGTAACAGCGCATTTTATACAAGTATGGTATTTAGGAGGCTAGCCACGAAGTCAAAAGAGGTACAGTGAATGTCTACAAACTGGGGAGTGGAGAAGGTTTGACCTGGTGTTCCAAAGCAAGTGAGCACGAGCAAGGGAAAGGGGGATTGCACAAGGTTGTGAGGATCTGTACACATAGACTACATTCAGGTCCAGAGCTTTACTTCAGGATGGTGTCTTCAGAGGCTGAAAGCAAAATAAGAGACATTCATTCAATATAATAGCCGCTTTTAAAGTTTCAAAGTGACTTGTTCATGAAACAAGAATGGCAGAAAATTTAAATTGGAGAAGCAACAGCAACCAAAAATTGAACACCTAAATGACCTTCTCCACAATAAAAGTTTTCTCGAAATAAATAATTATAGGTAATAAATGTAATGTAATAAATAATAATTTAAGGTTAGTAGAATTGTTGGATTGGCATTAGACATTTACATTTACCCTTTGGGCATTTATCCAAAGTGACTTACAATAAG
Source organism: Gadiculus argenteus (assembly GCA_900302595.1). Classification (NCBI taxonomy): domain Eukaryota; kingdom Metazoa; phylum Chordata; class Actinopteri; order Gadiformes; family Gadidae; genus Gadiculus; species Gadiculus argenteus. The sequence goes on from OMLJ01110172.1 coordinate 13,890, forward strand.
TACATTTGTTATAAGAAGTGCAACAATATATCGCTGTTGGTACAGTAAAGATGTTTATAGAACCAAGTGCAAGTACTGACAATCGCCAAGCCAACCTATTTCCTGTATATAGCAGTGATAGCTAACTACTGCAGATGCTACACAAATCATCAAAACATACATTAAGTGCGTACATTAAGTGCCAGGACGTACAACATACACACATATCACTTCTGCCATGTATATTACACTAAAAAAAACATTCAGAGCAACACACTAGCTTTGCTTGAAACCATCACGTTAATATCAATTTTAACTATACAGCAGCTCACACTCAACGTAAATCCAATGTTACAGGTGTAGAGAGGAAGCAGGAGACTACCTTCAGCAATTGCCTTTGCGATGCGCTCCTTCTCCTCCCTGACTTTTTTCTCCTCCTCCTCAACCCTCCTCTCCTCGGCAGCAATGGGCTTCAGTTCATCTAAGGAGAAAGGACAAGATGTACAAAAAGTGATACCCTTGTTTTCATTGTCAATACTGACCTCTAGTACTGTACCGAACATTACTTGTACAAAAACAATCATTTAACTGTTTCAGGCATTGCCAGAAACAAACTTTTATTTGATTCTCTTGCATTGGATTTTTTAGAAAAATCCATTCATCCAATCAGGTGGTTGGTTTCTTATACGTTTTAATGCAATTGTTTGGGACATTTGCCACTTGCATCCGGAGTTACTCACCATATCTCCTTTTTCCATAGATGATCCCAGCAATTAATGCTGAATACCTGGCGGTCTATGGACACATATGACATATTAATCAACCACATTCATATTCACGACTGATTTACATTTAAAGATTAATTATCTGTATTCAACGCACGCATTACATTCTCTTATAACACAGCTCAATACTTTCATGTATTTGTTGTATCTTTGTTTTTGTGCTGCATGTTTCATGCTCGTCCACAGTTAGCTTACTGGTTCTGGTTCACATTAATAGCATAATAACATTAGCATTAGCTGGGTATATAGCTATCGGTGCAATTAGACAGCAGGTTAGAGTGTCATACAACCGATTAACGTCGATAGGTATGTTATAAAAGTCAACCTTGATCAGTGGAGACACAGCGACGGGAGGAGCCATAGCTTCAGCTTGCAGACACCGCTTTGTGCACAACAGAGGTCACTCTACCGGCGCTAGGGATTGTGGGAGACAGTGACGTAAATATGCAATGGTTATATTAATATTATATATAAATGTAATTTATTTTCCAAACGAAATTCTCTGCTTGGTAGGAATTATTTTTATTATTTGTACGTATTTTTAAATAAATGATTCCGTAATTTAACCTCTGCACGACCCATAGTCTTCCAGAAGAGGGCAGTATATTTCCAGTTACAAGATGATAAATTGTCTATTTGTTTTACTAGTGCAGTTCCCGTAGGAATGGAGGTCTCAAAAGTATTCACATTCATTACCCAAGTAGAAGTACAGATACTAGGGTTTAAAAATACTTTTGTAGAAGTTGAAGTATCAACTCAAGCTTTTTACTCAAGTAGAAGTGTAAAAGTACTGGCTTCAAAACTACTTCAAGTAAAAAAGTAAATGTATTTAAAGGGGGAAAAAAAGCCATCAAATGTTATAGGCCAACACCACAGGGGCCTATAGGAACTACACCACCTCCCCCCATAAAACATCTTTCTAAATGCTTTAATGACTAATGTTATATAAAAATGTTAATGTTGATACATTTGGGATGCACTAGGCTACCTGTTTCAGCCTCATACATGCCCAATGAAAATTAATGCATTTTAGTATAATGCAAATTAGGGGTGCAACGGATCACAAAACATACAGTTCGGATCGGGTCATGGTTTTTGAGTCACAGGTCGGATTATTATTATACATTATTATACAACAACAACAAAAAAGATAAGACAAAAAAAAAAATTAGGTAATAATCCTGCTTCCTTTAAGCATAGTAAATATTTTTTTAAATAGCTTAGTGTCTACATAAAAAAATAATTAATAATAAACCAATGTATAAATTAAATATTTAAATATAAAAAAAACTTTGTAAAATGCAAAGTGCATTCCTTCTTTTAAACATGGATAGTAAATAAAATAGAAATAGCTTGTGTCCACATAAAAGAAAAACGTAACTCAAGATGTTAGTAGCTGCACAAACGATATGCCAAATGAAAGGTATGGTATTGATTGATTTGATTGATTGTTTGTAGAAAATTATAATAATGCTGCCAGTTAAAACCAGCCGAAATGTAATGTACTCGCCTAATGCTTTTTCCAGCCTAACGTGATTAAAAGAAATCTGGCAACGCTGCCTGCGCCTCCTAAAAAGTAGTCAAATTGAGCGGCAAAAAAAACCAATCTGGCAACACGGCCTGCACTCGGCTCGCGCTACTGCGTCTGAAAACGAAACCGACATGGAACTTAAACGTGCAGGGTGATAGCCTGGTCGCACCAGCCTCACACTTCGTTTACGAGTCTGGCGCCGCTCCATGATGATTTTCACTGGCAGGGGTGGGACAAAGGGTTGTCTGTCAAATTCCCCCTGCGCGCAGTAGGCTATCGCTAGAACCAATCAGCGACAAAGGAATGGACGCTGATTGGTTGCCGCTTCGAATCTCATCCAGGTCGCCTTTACCAAGCTGCCGGGCTGAGAGTCCAAATTTGGTTGCCCCCTTTAGCTGGTCTTCCATCAGTGCAATTAGTGGCGAGACAATGACGACCATTGGGTTTTCACTGATTCCCATGCGTTT
>OMLJ01110180.1:3770-14247 GCA_900302595.1 Gadiculus argenteus
ACTAAAGCCTCGTAAGGACAGTTCCTCTGCGTCTTTCGCATAGATCGCATTATCTTTCAACGCCTTTGTTTAATTATGCATTATGCCTTCTCTCCCATGATGGTCAGCAGCTTTCTAGTGTAAAAACATCAAATGTCTTGTCACTAAGGACATTTTAACCACGATGGTTGAATTAAAATCAGAGGGAGAGAGCAAGTGCAGCTCGAAAGCGCCCTCCCACACAAGAGCAATGGAATCAGTTGATTTTATTATAAGCGTTGTGATAGGGTTGAAGCATTTGATATTATAAGCCTTGTGATAGGCTTGCGACATGGCGTTTGATTGGTAGGCATTTCGGCTGCGCATTCAAATTGCTGCATTCATTGTTGTTTGAGGTTAAGCCTCAGGTGATGGGCAGTTGTCCAAGTGCTGACACCTGCCAGACATTCTGATATGCAAGTTGCAATCAGGGCTTTGTCAGAGGAAGGGAAAGAGAAAAATTGCCATACATCTGGGTACACAGATGTAAGGCAAACCATCCAAGAAAGTTTCTCCAAAGAATCTCTCACACACACACCTGAACAGCAGGGCCAAACAGGGAGAGACTGGAGCTGCCCAAACTAGCCTCAATGACGGATCCACCTAGCCAGTGTTTCATAAGCTCAAGGAGACAGACGCAGACATCACATGGACGGAGACAAAACTGTATAAAACGAAACACAGAAACAGAACAGCCTCGTATGTTGGCCGCCACCCGATGTTCAGACCTGCAAGAGTGGAGAACAATTACTATAAGCTCCAGTAGACCACCAAAAGGTATTAAGTTGGCCAAAACTGAGACCTACCATTCTGCTGTCACATAGAATGTCAGTGATAACCATGAAGCAGTTTGTAGTTAGCAGCCAGCAGTCCTTTACGGACCTACAGGGATCCAGTGGACAGGCGAGTGAATCCAAACACATGGCTCAAACACACTACTACCACAATCTCACTAGTTTTCCAGTGGAAAACAAATACCCAACCTGGCTGGAGACACAGAGAAGGAACTGGAGTGGCATCCAGCCAGTGCTCAGAGATCAGACTTGTGAGGACAAGCCTTCTCCCCACTTATAGCGCACCCTCAACCTGTCCTGGTGCTAACAATCAGGGCAAACGAGGGGGAGGGGCATGGGGAATGAAACAATCACCATAAACAATCATGCCAATCAGTTCACCCTGCTACAGTAGCATGTAGCATAAAAAAAGAATTCATTAAGGCTTTCAAACTATTCAGTTTAGCCATTTCTGTAAACACTGTTTAAAAAAACGGGTACTATTTGAGAATATCCTCGTATTCTGTGTTGAAGTGAGACCACACTTCAAGTTAAATAAATAATGTATTGCTTTTTTATTTAATGTTTTATTTATTTATGTATTGTTTATGTATTGCTTTTGTATTTACTAATCCATGAGGTTTGGTTGCCGTTGATATGAATATGTTGTTTAATCAATGCATATTGAAGTTATTATTTGAGGTTGCAGAGGGAGCTTGGCCTTCTTCATTCTTCATTGAGTGTGTGTCAGGGCTAAGCAAAAGTGCTCTGAAAGATCACTTCAATATGTATTTTTCTGAGAATAAAAAAGTAGTTGTCTGTTGAGGAGAGGGTTGGAGAAGTGTTGCCTATGCAATAATCATTGTTTGATGAATCAATAACAGATACCATGAAATATTATTATTAATAATAATGTATTTCTAATTTAAGAATGTATAATAATAATAAATTAATCATTAATAAGTTGGTGAAACAAATAATTCATACAATATTGTTTGTTCACAAAAGTACTTTGTTTACTTTCTGTTTGTGTTTGTACAATGTGGCCCACATAAAACCCATTGCTCTACAAGATATACAGCCTGCAATGTAACCAATAAAAATTCTAAATACATGTAGGCCTAATATAAGCCCCCCGGAAAGGTCAAGGTCACAAGTTCCTGGTTGAAGATGGCTTGGTATGATATGATACGTCATAAGTATTTCTCAGAAGTATTTCAAACTGTCTGCCTATTCCAGCAATGACAATGTAAATGCCACAGACGTTTTTATTTATAGATTATTTTTGACCTTGCACTTCTCTTAAACAGTCCTCTGCTCTGCTGTTGCCACAGTTATGGTTAAAGAATATGGAAACTATTGTTCTCATTGTGTTTATTTGTACAATATGCCAAAAAGAAGACAACTGGTCTTCACAGGTTCACAAAAATGTAAATATTGGATAACACAGTACTAAAAAGCACTTTTTTATTATCCACACATAAAAAATAAAATAAAAGTTGGCATGGACCTGGAGAAGTTCCAGTGAACTGTCAAATGTAAATCAAAATAGATATTCAGTGTATGCCATGCACACAATCCTCTATATAGGAAGGCCCGGGATGGGATCGAGACATTAGAAGAAGAAATTACAACCGGTGGTAAGTCTGACTGGTTATTCATCCATCATCCTTATCAAAGCTCACAGTATAGAATGGCTTCCTTTTTCTTTGAATTTGCATGTTGGTGTTGTAATTTAACATTTAAGTTGCCATATCCAAGACTTACTATCAAGATGGATGCATGAGTCATAGGTTCAGATTTATACCTAATTTTGTCTGGGTTTATATTCAAATTATGCTTGTTATTTCCATGACATGTGAGTGAAAAAAAGCATTACATTTTATTGAATCTAAACTATCTTGAATTTTAGGGAACCAATTTCTGCTTTGGTTGAGTGGAAGAAAAGGGTAAGGGATATTTAACACAAAACATTCTCATCTTCTACAATTCATTTTAAAACGTGATTAAATATCTGTATATGTTTTACATTATATAAGCCTCTATCATGAGTAAGGACGCAGAGATGGCCAGGCTGCCATTTACCTCCGGAAGCCAAAGGAGAGGCTTGAGGCCCAAAGCAAACCCTTTGATGCCAAGAGTGCTGCGTATGTGACTGATGTGAAGGAACTTTACCTCAAGTGTACCATCGCTAAGAGGGACGGTGGCAAAGTCATCATCACATTTCATGATACACAGGAGGTAGACTGCAGTTAATTGATTTAAGAGCAGCGGTAGTTTTTCTCAGACATCAGACATCATTAAAACCAATACTAATAATGCAAAAACCCTCTTTGCGACTGTTGACAGACTGACCAATCCCCCAACACAAATTCCACCTGAGCTCCACTCCACACAGAAATGCAATGAGTTTGCAGCATTCTATACGAATAAAATTGAAGCCATCAGACGCTCCATCAATATCTCCACTTCAAACAAAAATGCTGGATTACCACCATATTCAGGACAAAGTAACGTAGCAATGATGACATTCTTTAATGTCATACTCTAAAATACTCTAATTTATGCATACCTTTTAGTGAATTTAATGTATTTATTTGTAATTATTATTTTTTTTAACTTTTATCTACTTAATATCTCTATTTTTTGCAATTGTAGTGATCAATGAATGAATGAATGATGAATGAATTAATGAGTCAGATATCCGGCTACAACTAATTGAAACTGATGCCCCAAACACAACATGCATCATTTCTTGGCCCCATTGCCAAATAGCCAGCTACTGCTCCCAAGAACTGTGTGTGTGCTTGCGTGTGTGCCAGTGTGTATGTGTGCCTAAATTCAAACATATGCTAGCTTCTGCAACAGTGGCGGATTCAGAACTTAATTTATGAGTGGGCCTAGGAATATCTGGATGGGCCTAGGTTTCTTTAAAGCTTAAACAAACACTTATAAACACATAGCTACTGTATTTTAAATTCAAAATGTATTCAAGAAAAGATACTGTATGAAAAAAGACAATTAAACATTAAAAATATATAATTTATTTGTTGTTTTTTCTTTGAATCTGATTGGGTGGGCCCCCTGTCAATCTGGGTGGGCCTGTACCACCCAGGCCCACCCATAGATCCGCCCCTGTTCTGCAACTTGAAATCAAGCGATCAGGATACAATAGTTGAAAAATCATTACTTGAGATGAGCTATAGGTCAGTAAAATACTACTGGTGTTGTACAATCCAGCTGTAAGGATGCTGTAAGGATCCACTGCTCATCGATCACACGACTTTCAAGCATCTCAAGAGACTCCAATGTGTTCGGACTGACGTGTGCTCAGAGACCAGCCATGAACATGTTGAGTATCTGGCCAACTGGGTCCACACTGTCTCTTCAGGAAGTTTGTCTCTGCTGACAGATGGCATTTACTGGCATTTACTTAATGGCCTAGTCTTCTCTCCTAGTGATCACACTATGTGCTCTGGGGACTTTAGTCCAAGCTCTTAATGGCATACCATAGTCGTCACCATGTCTGTGTTGCACTCTGCAACCTGCTGGAGCCCTAGGGACAGATCGGGTGTGAGCCAACAGCCATAAAGACACCGTATCACTGCTGCCACTGAGACCCCTACGGTAGACGGTGGGATGTCTCTATTGATCTCTCTCTCTCACTCACTCACTCTCTCACTCACTCACTCACTCACTCACTCACTCACTCACTCACTCACTGTCTTTCTATCTATCTATCTTTCCCTCTTAATGTCTATCAGTCTATTTGTGATTGATCGTCATCTATCAGTTGTCTCTCTATCTTACTGTCTTTCAGTCAATCTCTCTAACGATTGAATGATCAATCTATCGGTTTATCTATTTATTGATTGATCAACTACTATTGAGCTTACTATCTACTGATTGATCTATGGATCTATCAATTATAAATATATTGATCCATCTACCAATCAGTCTGTCTGTTTGCCTGTAGATTTCTCAAACTTGCTTATTTATGTATTCAATTATGCATGAAATAACATCTCATCAGTTACAACTGAACTACTGCTCTTTTACAAGTATTGCATCTTGGTGTCAGGGTGTCCCTGGCTCTGGCAGACATCGGAGAACGCTCCACCAGAAGCTTAAATACCCTGGCAAATGTTTTTATGACCTTGTCAAATGAACATGTAAGTTATATTCTCAATGAAACCTTCTTACTACCATACTGCTCTGGTTTCAAACTGCCTTTTGGCAAAAACACAAATGTTCTCTTCTAGTCTTAAGCATCTGATAGCTAAGATACCAAGACGTCAATGACAGATGCTTGTTTATTTAAGTAACCGGACACTTGCCAACTCTACTGCCACCCAGAGAGCCAGTCAAGAGACATGCTATTCAAGTCCTCCCACTGAACAGTCTCACTCAGTACGTGGTAAAGACTCAGTTCCATACAGCTTATTAACAGTTCATGGTGTCGTGTTATTGTGCCTTTAATTATGAAACTGTACTGCATACATTTGTGATAATTATGACAAAATATGTTATAGTATTCAATATCTAGCCATAGTATGGCGGCAACTATTTTGGTGTGCTCAGTTTTAAGTTTGTGAAGCAAAGCAGGTAAGCAGCACCTCCGCTTACCTCTGTGAATAGTGGGGAATAGTGAAGAGTGCTATTCCCCACTATTCACAGAGCCTTCACCTTCGGTGAATAATTGTTAACAGCCCTGGGCTGGCAAAAAATCCTGGGTAGACACGGCGTCTGGGGTGCAGACTCATGTCAATGTAAGGGGCAGCATGAACAACCTGATGTGAGAGACGGCTACGAGTGTATTAAGTTACAATGGAACATAGCCACCGGGGGTGGCTGTGTTCCATTGTTACTTGATACACTCATTGTGGAGGGGGGTTTTGGGGGGGGACAATGTCCTCATCTCAATGTGTCTCCTGTTCGGTCTGGGCTGGGGTCCAGGGTCCTTTGGGGGCCAACGAGACTCACGCCAGGCTGCCTGGGCAGCCCTTCACACCATGGCATTAGATAACACGGGCACGTTATGTATTTCATACTTTATTCGCTGAGAACACTCAGTGCTAAGGAGGGTTCCTTTGTGTTCACAACACCCAATGCAATTGGATGACATGTTTCCATATCGGAACAGGGTACTGTCAAACAGATATCTTAGCCAACTGAATTAATTATTATTTTATTGCATAATTCCTTCTTGCGGTCAAGTCACAAACCAATAACAATCTCAAACTATTATGTTGTACAGGAGGCCTAACATCTTAAGACTATTTATGTGCTTTAGTCACTCTTAGTCACTTTAGTGTGTTTTATTTAAACAATCACATTGAACAATTTCTTCTCATTTAATAAGATTAGAACACAATCTTAGCAATAACGAGAAGAGTCATTCATGGGTCAGACTGGTGCCATTGTGTGGCCTAACCTAGAGCTGTATCACAAACAAGTGTTTATGGTTAGATATCTGTAATGGTTAGCTTTTATAGAACATATTTCCAAACGCATATTCTTAGTTTTGTAATAAAGAATATGTTTTGAGCCTTTATGTTGTAGCCTAAATTTAATGAATGAGAAAAGTGCATTAACAACGCCATTCTGAATTAAAGCATTACAGCCTAAATAACTACTGGTGATAGTATGAAATAAACATTACAGCAAGTTATTATAATGATGTAGGAGTTAATTCTGGCTCTAGTACAAATGCAACACTAAGTGGTGTACTGTCGGACCGCTCTGTGAGTTTAGTTGTGTGTTTGATTTTCTTTGGTGGGTGTATAGCTACATATTCTGGCTACAACTTTCACTGGTCTGTATGGGAATAACTATCTCCGTGGTTGGGTGACTGGTCGCTATCCCTGGCACCGGAGCCTCCACAGACAGCACTCCATCTCCAGAGAGCAGGGAACTGATGTGTTGCAGGTCCACCCCCAGTGGTAGCCTTGAGGAATTACATCAAATATAGATCAACAACCATCAAATTGACAGCCAGTTTGACATCATGCATTGTACACGTCAAGAGGCAGTACTTCCAAACTGTAGATTTTTTGGTGACTTCTTTCTGTTCCATTATTTGAACTCACTTATATTTCCGGGTGAAATTCCTCGAAACGGATCCATGCTGATCCTGTCTTTCTTCATGTTTTCCTGATTAAAATAAAAATCATAAACAACTCAACCTAAGGTCATTGATATTGGATTCTTATATAATTTTGATATCAGCTTGATCCATTGAAATAAACAGCTCAAAATTAGGTCACATTGATGTCAATTTTTGTTTGGAATCAGACCAAACTTATACAAAGTACAAAGAAAGTGATTTCCAGTACCTGATACCTCTAAGTATCCCATCTTGGTTGTGATGGCGATCTCCTCAGGAGAGAAATGATTGACATCCAGGCTGATCCTCCAGCAGTCCTGTCCTGACCGGATCTCAGACACCCCCCCTGACAGCTGTCTCTGCAGTGGAGGCTGGCCGCTGAACGGGGCCAGCATGGGGCTTTGTGTGTACCCGGGCCAGGAGAAGGTGGACAGCCTCCTCTTGGCCCAGTCGATCCATGTCAGGTCATTGGGCTCCAGCAGCGGTGGCAGGCCAAAGTCTTGATTGAAGATGCGGTGTGGCTGCGTCCAGTTTGGGAAAGGCTCCCAGCCCACATCACGGCGAAATATGGGACGGGATAACGCCTTGTTCTGTGGCTCCCCCATGTTCAGGGAACAACCGGGAGGACGGACGATAGCACAACACACAACCTGCTAGATGTCCCAGCACCACCCTGATCAACAGAATGTCCTCGCGTAGATTAACGCCCTCACACTATAAAATCAGGCAGCTATATTTCTTTCCCAAACAGTCCTTTGAAACTACCACATAATGAATGGGGAGGTTTCTGGCCAGCTTTGTGCACTGTAGATGATAACTCTTTATATAACCAATCTACTCTAACACGTAGAATTGAGTCAGAAAAACCTCACCTATGGCATAAGGTATTATGTCATGGGTTCACACATTACTCCTCCATTGACCACATAGAATGGGATAATGCTAATTATTTATATTTATTACCCTAGGGTGTGCATGGCAAATTGTTGCTGAATGACTCAGGAAGCGCATTCAGTGCATGTCCTCTGCAGTCCGGGCACATACTGGCGGTCTTTGTTGATTTGCCATAGCAATCCTGGCCTAGTGTGCTCTGTTGGGGAGCAGCACCCAGTTGAACGGCCGCAGAGAGAAAAGAGAAAAGAATGGATCCCCTTTCTATGTACAATACTAATCCTGAATCCCTGAAAATGGTTCACACCCAACATCAGCTAAGTATCTTGCGGAAGAGGTCGGGGTACTCGGGTCAAACACACAACAGCACCCCTGGGTGACATCGTGGACGAGTGACAGAATTGAGGCGGGATAGCTGACGCGGTTGAAAGGTTGTGTGGAATTTGTTATGGAGAGCTGTAGCTCAGGGCAAAAACATCTCAGTGCATCTGGGTCAGTGTGATCAGGTAGAGAGTGATCTCATATAATGCTGTCATCATCCGTTGTCACAGCGATAAGGCAATTAATGTTTAAATGTGTACCAATATGCTGTAAATGAGCATACAGCCTGTTTGGATGCATGTTAATATATGGAGAGACAGCTCACTGTAATTTACCATTATGAGTTATGTATGTTTCTGTATGTCTTCATAATATGAATTTGACTAGCTAGGGTTTTTTTCACTGGACTAAGTATTTTTACAAACGTATTGCTACGAACAATACTTTTTTATTCGATTAGGCTAATCTCATGTTTTTATGGCCTCATTTCAGACATTTATATTGGCTGTGGTGTGATGTACCAAGCAGGACTTAACCATTCTTTAGTACAATTTGTTCCATGCTTCTTAAATCAAAATGAAAACCTGACACAATAGAGATTACACGTTGTTGCATAGAAATGAAAAAAGATGACAATGCAAAGTAATAATATTGGGTAGTGTAATACAAATAATAATTTGTTTTTTTTATGTGTATAAGCAGCATGGTTTCACGCGACATCGTCCTCATGCGCACAAACGTTATTAATCTATTGAATCGTGTCCCAGAGCACGATAGTCAGACTTTATTCGTGCTACACAGAATGAAATGTAAATTAATGAACCCTAACCCAAAACCCTAAACCATAACCCTAACCATAACCCTATTAAAAATGCATTGGTTTACTTTTTGTTGTGTAGCATGAAAAAAGTCGGAAAATCGTGCTCTGGGACACGATTCAGAGATGGCGTGATATCGCGTTGGTATAAGTGAAGGCCATATGTCAGTCAGAATATGGATCAGTCAGTCTTCAGAAAGTTGGATACCTGCTTCACAAAGTCAGTATTAATCTTCATTTTAACAGCTGGGCATGGCACCTCCAATCAGATGGATCAGATCCGATGGAGCTTGAGATATATTGCTGAGTAAGATAAGCATGGTAAAACAAAGGTCATCGAGGTGCTTTGAGGTAAGCCCATGCCTTCAGAAAACCACATGCAAAATGTGTAATTGAGTTCAGACATGGGATTCAACGATTGGGCATTACTCCAACAAACACTTTTTTAACACTGTGTTCCTTGATTTCACATAAAGCTAGTCTGAAGACAATACAAAACACAAGCATCCAACATATTTTTGTTACATTTTTTTATTTTATATGTTTCTTTTATAAGTTACATAAGCCTTACATTAGCCAATTGTAGAATATTGTAAATTGCAAACATTTACCAGACCTAGCACTGATACTTCTCCAGAAACTCCAAAAGCTCCAATAGCTATGGAGATAGTTCTTTGCTATGTTCATACAAAAAATATGGAAATATACGCTGATATTAAATAAATAAGATTGTGAGTGAGTGTTCATGATAGTAAATCTAGATGTGTTGAAGGAAGATATTCAATTTAGTTTCCAAATGCTTTTCGATCCCTTCGGTTCTCCATCAGTTGGTTCAATGTAACTTTAAACAGTGAGTATAGTTGTCATCTTGTCACCACGTGTGAGATAAAAACATTTTCCCATCTTGTTTAGAAGGCCTCACTCACAACCATTTCCGGATCTGCCTTACTGAATGAGCAAGAAAAAGCAGAAACACATGAGGAAACCATACATTTTACGTGTTGTTATTGCAACTTTTTTTAATATATTGGTTAACTGTTTGAATATATATATAATTTAAAATATATATATATTAATTTATTCTTGAACTTACGGAATAGTAGTATTATAATAATATTATAATAGATACATAAATAATAATAGTATTTATGTATATATAAACATAAATGTATTTTATGAGCGTAATGTTTACCGTACCTTTTTCCTCTGTATTTCAGAATGAGTGTTGTTACTATTAGGATCAGTGTGAGTCCTCCTATGACTGATCCAACCACAATTCCAGTGATGTTATCTGGAATATGAAGAAGAATTGTAACCATTTTCCTGTTTGGTACCATCCAATCAAAGTCATTCAGTCATTACTTCCACTGCTCAGCTAGTATTGATTTCAGTCTCTCTTGTGACCCTTTGGTTGCACATAAAACCTGATGGAAAATCCTGAGAGTTTGGGCAGGCTGTTCGGGTCGTGCTTGACCTGTGATTGGGGGGTTTGGCCGCTCTTCAACATGAGTCAGAAAAGTTCATTCTAATCTTGGTACTTAGCAGCATTAA
>OMLJ01110187.1:0-10416 GCA_900302595.1 Gadiculus argenteus
CTGGGCAAAGTGCTACAACGGTTTTGGGTTCTGAAATCAGAGGTAAAATAATTTTGTGGGAAGAAAGGCAAAACCATCCCAGAGCTGTCTGATAAGGACTGGATGGAAGATTTAACATTTGCTGTTGATGTGACTGTGATGATGAATGCACTGAACACACAACTGCAGGGCAAGGGCCTTTTTGCTCATGAAATGCATAGCCATGTGAAAGCCTTCATGACAAAGTTGCAATTAATTTTACGCACAGGTACTCATCCATGTTACGAGTACTGCAATTTTCAAGGCATTTTCAAGATTTCAAAAAGGTTGAGGATGAAATGCTGCTGGTTTCCTCTCCCTTCACCTGCAGTGTTGATAGTGCACCCACTGATGTTGAGCTTGAACTCATTGACCTGCAGTCTGATTCACTACTGAAAGAGCACTTTAAGTCAGCATCACTGCTAGAGTTCTACTCTGCTCTCAAGGAGGAGAACTTTCCAAACATGAGGAGACGTGCTCAGAAGATGTTGGTTCTCTTTGGATCCACCTACATATGCGAACAGACATTCTCAGTCATGAAGTTTACCAAATCTAGGTACAGATCCTCTCTTACTGATGAACATCTGTCAGCTGTGCTTCGCATCTCCACCTCAGACATTCAACCTGACTTTGATGGACTTGTTAAAGCTCAACAGAGACTGGATTTCTCACACTGAATGAAAAGAAAACACAAAAATGTGGGAATATAACAAGTGAAATGGGACACTTGATCCTTTTTTTCTCTTTTTTTTGCACAGTATTGTATGTATGTAAGGCATGTATGTAATGTCAAAAAGGCTACAAAACTAGGACACATGTGTGGGGCACAGTTACACATGTCTTGAGTGACATGTCTTGTTTATTTTGGCTACAAAGATGATGTGATGTCTTTAGAAAGCTAAGAAAGTCCTTGTTTCAATTAGTATATGAAACTCAAAATGCCCATTGTTATTAATGTGACTGAAAATGAGTCAAATGTTTCACATTTTGTTTATCATTTTTGAAATTCTATTTGAATAAATTATATTTTTGAAAGTTAACCTCACCTTTTAATTGCCAAATAATAACATACTCTTACCAGTGGTCAAAACAATGCCATTTACTGCTTTTTATATAGAAATAAAATGTATATTATGCATTTGATTTAAGCATTTTGGACCGGCCATATTTTCAGTTGCTCATTTGGCCCCCTGGGAAAAATAATTGCCCACCCCTGCTCTATATCCTGGAGCCCCAGGCAGCCAAACAAACATTCAGTGTTTCCCACACACAGCCCATTGCGTGGCGCTGCGCCACACAATAAAAACAAGTGCCACAAATTGATTGATTGATAGGAATGCAGTTGCGTGAACCGAAAGTGACAGAAACCGAAACCAAAAGTGACGAAAAATGACAAGAGACGGCTCTCGCTAGCCCCCAACCAACTTTACATGACGTGCATGACAGCGCACGGTGCACAGTGTGTCCAACAGAAAGAGACACCCAAATCTATGGATGCTTTCCTCCAACATAAAAACTACTTTCTAGCTGACAAAGTGACTGCTGCAGAGGTGACGAGTGTGTATCACACTGTCCATCATATCGAGCAGGAGATTGTGGCACAAAGCTAGCCCCAACGATTTATCCAGACTTGGACATTGCCAAGAAGATGGCCTGTGGTCGGACGAAGGCAGAAGCCATTGTCACGGATGTACTTGCCCCTGCCTCTGTCGAAGATTGCTTGAAAGTCCTCATAAGACCACTGAATGAGCAACGAGAGGCAGCAACCAAAGGTAAGTTAAAGTTATGTTCATGGATGTAACATTGTTGTGTGTTAACTATTTGTGTAACAAATTGTGTAAACAAACAAAACAACTATAATTTTTGAAAAGGTATAAATATTTCTATAGATAATACTTATATAAAATCAATAATGATCAAAACAGTAAAGCAGTATCTTGTATTGTTTATAATAATCTGTTTTTAGAGAATCTCTTATGTTCACCTCATCTGTGTGTGTGTCTCCACAGCCCACACACCATTCTTCTCAGTGGCTTCAGATGCCTCCAATCATGGGACCACCAAGCTCTTCCCACTGTCAGTGCGTTACTGGACGCCAGACTTGGGAGTACAGACGAAGGTCCTTGATTTCTATGATGACAGTGATGAAACATCTGCCGCGATCCACAACCAGATAGTCACCAAGCTAGAGGAAAACGGACTGGGACTAGACATGATATCTGCGTATTCCGCTGACAATGCTAGTGTGAATTACGGGAGATACAACTCTGCCAGAAACTGAAAGAGAACAACAATTGCATTTTGAAGGCAAATTGTGTAGCCCACATTGTTCACAACAGTGCAAAACACATAGGAGATTGGCTAAATATCGACATGGAAAATGTCGTCAACAAGACCTTTAGCCACTTCTCCTCATCTGCCAAACGCACTGAGGAACTTAAGTCAATTCACACCTTTGTGGAGATAGAGTTCCAGTCCCTGCTTAGAAATGTGCCCACAAGATGGCTGAGCTTGTGGCCTGCAGTGAAGAGGCTTCACGACAGCTGGGCTCCTATCAAGACCTACTTTCTCTCATTGGGAGAGGACGGGTGCCCAAAGTCACTATGGTGGCTGTTCAAGGATGACCAGGATGGTGACCCCTTGATCTACAGGTAATTAATTTTAATTGCACTCAACTTTTTCATCTAAGTATTATTACATGAAACAGGGATTCGAGAAAGTATGATAATGCAAACAGTGCCAGCACACAGGATCATTGACTCCTCAGCAATGCGCTGAAGATTTTCCACGACACTGTGCTGGTGCTGGAGCGAGAAGATGGGACTGTCTGTGAGCTCTACGATATGATGTTCACCCTAAAAACCAAGCTACAGCTACGACAGAGTGAAGGTTTCTTTGGGGCCCAGACGGATGTACTCCTCCAGCAGTTTCCAGACAGACAGCTGTGCTCAGAGAGGACATGTGCAAATTCTACCAGTCCTCTCTCACCTACCTGGAGCAGCGCTATGACTTCTCAGACTCCAACTACCAGAAGAAATTGGCTAGCCTGGCACTAAAGAAGAGCCCATTCAACTTCTCCCATCTCTGTGAAGCTGTAGAGGTCCTGCAGCTAAGCAAGAAGTTGGACATGGATGCGCTATAAGATGAGTATTGTGTCGTTCTGCCACACCAACAGGCCATCATGCAGTCTGGAGCGCCAGTCAAGGAGAAGTGGGCCACCTTACTCAAGCACACACACACACCAAACATGACAGCATTAGCTTCTTTCCTCTTGAGTGTACCAATCACCAATGCTTCAGTGGAGAGGGTCTTTTCACTGATGACAGGATGCTGGATGGACACAAGGACCAGATGTTCGGTAAACCTCATCAAGTCATAAATCCAGGTGAAGAGCAACTTCACATTCAGTTGCAAGGACTTCTACACTTATGTAGTGAAAGAGAAGGTTCTCCTCAATGCTGCACGCTCCAACAAGAAATACAAAATCAAGAAGAAACCTAGTTATGTAAGACCCCAGTTGTCTAAGATGAAGTTTGATGTGCAAATGTGTCACTTTTAGGAAACAGTAGCCTTTTAGGTCAAAATATGTCATTGTTTTGCATAGGATTGTATCTTGGCACCGTTTTGTATTGTTGTCACCTTGTGATGGTGATGGGTTTGCACTCCTGTCTATACTGGAAAACCATTTGGACACTTATCATAAAAATGAATGTTGCTTTAATTCTGTCTCTTATCTTTCTTCCTTATTTGATTCAGATGCTGGTGAAGAGGTTTGAGTCCAAAAGGTGTCCCCAAAGTCCTAAAGATGTCCCCAGAACACTGTTCACTGTTCACGTTCCTCTGGAGTCGTGAGTTAAGACTTCTTTTTTTTTTAACTGTTCCTGTGGTGTTGAGCAACTACAATTCCTGTTAATCCTATAATTTTAAATTATGATTTATTTAAAGTGAATAAATTGTAATGAAAAATAAATAAAATTAAATAGCTTAAGTAAATCGTGAGTGGAAGTGCATCTGTGTGTCAATTCATTGAATGTTCAAAGTATTATGAATCTTTATTTAGAAAAAATACACATTGGTTGGCCTATTCATGAGTATCAGTAATTACACATGTTTAGGGGAATAGGGCATTGTTAATATACCGTGTAAGGTGGTATGTGCTAGAAATGGGTAAACCACTATCAGTGAGTCCATGAGGTGGGGGCACCGCTGCGCCAGGCAGTGTCCCCCAGTGTCCCCCCGAAACATACCCCTTGTCCCCCCTTGGGCTTATTAACAGGTGCTAATAAGAGCTCAACGTCGCTCGGATGTCGCTCCATGTTGGCCCCGGCGGCGGTCCCTCGACGCCCAACGCATTATAGTGTTTTCACCAACAGCAGTTATCCAAATAATAAAGGAGTGAAGTACAACACTTGCGTTACAGTGTGTATCTCACGCACACACACACACACACACACACACACACACACACACACTGTTTTTGGCCTGAGGCGTACACGGTGCCGAACCAGAGCACTGCCACTACCGCGGAGAGGCTGGTGGAGGAGATGTTTGCCCGTTTCAGGGTTCCCGCCGAGCTCCACAGCGACCAGGGGTGGAACTTCCAATCTCAGGTCTTTGGGGGAGGTCTGCCGGCGGCTGGGGGTGCACAAGACATGGACCAGGGTGCTAGGGGGCGGTTAAACCGCCCCCTGGCACCCTGGTCCTCGCCTCGTCCTGCCACCCTGCTCGCCATCCTCACCAGCCAGCACCAGTGGGACTGGAACCGCCACCATCCTCTGGTCCTGTGGTCCTATCGGACTGCAGTGAAGGGGTCCAGTCACTGCACACCGGCCGCCCTCATGTTCGGGCGGGAGCTCCGGACACCAGTGGACTTGGTGTTCGGGTCCCCGCCCGAGCCTGAGATTGCCGGGGGTGCGGCTATAGACTATTTCCGCAGGCTGAGGGATCGCCTGCTGGTGGTCCATGACTACGGCTGCCAGGCCCAGGCTGCCTCAGGGGTGAGGCAGAAGAGGGGCTATGACACTCGCTGTCGGGGTTGAGCGTTCACACCCGGGGACAGGGTGTGGGTGTACTGCCCCGTCAGGAAGAAGGGGGTCTCCCCTAAACTGTGGAGTCAAGTGGCAGGGGCCTGGGGAGGTCCTCGACAGAGTGTCGGAGGTGGTGTACCGCCTGCGGATGCCTGGACGGGGGCATGTGGTGGTGCGTCACCAGGACAGACTCGCACCGTACCGTCCCCTCGCCCCCAGTTGGGACTGGGGAGGGAGGCGGTGTCCCTGCCCCTGCCCCTGTCCTTGCCCCTGCCCTGTCCTTGCCCCTGTCCCTGCCCCTGCTCCTGCCCCTGCTCCTGCTCCTGTCCCTACCCCTGCTCCTGTCCCTGCTCCTGTCCCTGTCCTTGCCCCTGCCCCTGTCCCTGTTCTGTTAGGTATTTTAGCATATCTGGAGCTACAGTAGCCACACATAGCCACAAGGGGGGGCTACTGAGCTGTAATAACCACACATAGCCACTAGGGGTCAGTGCTATACCAGAAACACAAAGCTGTAATAACTGTACATAGCCTCACGGGGGCAGCAGCAGACCACATACAAGACAGAAGGAAGACATCCTGAAACAGGTCACTCCCTCTGAGGGAATAAGTGAGGTGCGCTCGGAAGCAGAGCCTCAGTATCTCCCGGCGGAGCATCCTCATGCAAAGCTTAGCAATTCTACACATGTGCCTTATACAATTCCCCTCCTTTTGCTTCGTAGACAATTGATTAGGACCAAACCAAGTATTTTATAACTTTGTAAAATAAAATTTAAAGCGAAAAGCGATCCTGTTTTTTGGTGATGCGATCCTGTTGTTTGGTGATGTTCCATTGTGTGTTTTTATATTTCTTGGAGTGGTTGCAACCATTAGTGTTATGTGCGTTGATTGGGTATGTAATTTTACCATGTATCGTTGGTCATATTTATTTATTTATGTATGTCATAAATAAAGGCAGTCCGTAGATGTGCGGTGTATGGGTGCAGATCTGCATAACTGATAAACCTGGGCTCCAGTCTCCTCCTTCCCGTGCTGCTCGCCACAATATATTTGACCATTTCATTTTTTTAATTTTAGGGGAAGCTTCCCTTGCAGTCTTAGAGAAATCGCCACTGGTTGGACAAACTAAGATACAGCTGTTGGAGCTTTTAATCAGCTGTTTGATATATAATGGTATATCAGTAACCAGGAACAGGAACAACGAGGGAGGGGGTGAATTGAACCACAATCCTCCCTGCTCTACATCTGGACGTAGAAAATGTCAACAATTAACCTTGGGTCTTAACAAACTTAAATTATGGTCAGAGAGGTTAAAATGTTTACACATTTTCTGATCTATGGTTGAGATTTAAACCTTTTTTGGATAAATTGTGGCTGATGTTTTGATCCAGATTCAAAACGCCAGATGCGTGTGCTTAATCTTATCTCCAGGGAGCCTGACAGAAGGATGTTGATGTGCAGTACTTGACGATAAGGTGATCCTGGTTTATCTGCCATAAAAAGAGGACGAGGAGTAGTCAACAAAGTTTTAACTTAGATCTCATTCATTTGAGATGACAGTCAACCATCATCCTGTTCTCTAACTTCATCCAGCATTTATTGTAAAAGATGATGTGATTAATGTATTTGAACACACAAATAATCCCTATTTTTAGAGTTGCTAATATTTATGGGTGACCTGATCAGTTATATTCAGAGGGCAGGAACAAACCCATCATTCTTGGCATAATTTGTGTATGGAATAATTACAGTATAAAATATAAATATGATGTAATTATTATATACTATAATTAATAAGATGTATGATGTATGTACACAATAGAAATGGATTATACAGTAATTGCATAATTTCCATTTCATTCAAAACAAATGCGTGATGAAATGCAGTCGTTTGGATCAGGAAATTAGGAGTATGCAAACACATGAGTCTAAAGAGAGAAGAGGAGAGAAGCAGAATTAGTTCTGCTAATATGAATAACAATGGAAGCAGTGAATGTGGATAGGATTGGCAAGGACAGTGCCTTGGGTGACTCGTTGATATAAGTTCAACTCCAAATTGTTTTAATTAGTCTGTCAGCGTTCCCCATCAGAAGGCTAATGAAATAAAAAAAGGTTAAGCTGGTTTTATTATGCTTTCCCATTCACAACAATTATCTTGAAGAACGAAACCATCAAATCACCATTCATCAACATTATTCAGGATAACTTGTTTTCTAGCAAGCTGACTTCGGGATAAAAACATGAGTCTGACAGAATTTTGCGCAGTCAAGTGTGAATGCCCTGTTTTCCCTCTTTAATAATGAATAGATAATAAATAAATAAGGGATGAGATGCTAAAACATGACCCAGAACCACATAACACTGTTTAATGTTGGTGTTTACTCTAAACAAACAGACTGGGAGATGATAGGAGTCTGTGAGGGTCAGTCAAACTGAGAGGGTTTAATGCTGCTAGAAACTTAAAGAACACCCAATACACTTTTCATATTTTTATGCACCACATTCAAGTTGATATTGTTCATTGTTATCATACCGTTGCATGGCAAATGTTGACATCACTAGAAAGGTTGCCCATTATTTCATTCTTGTCGGTGCGTTCACACCAAACGTGACGGGGCGACACAATCCATACAAGGTCAACGTAAGCTGCTTTCACTATGCGCGTACAACCGTCTGTTCTACGGAAAATCTACTGATGGGCCCTATATGTGAACGACATATCCTGACATCGGACCTCCTGAAAAAAGACCCCTGAGGTAGTGTGTTCACCGGAGGTAATGCTAATTAGCTTATATGTGAATGAGCAGTAGAATGTCTGCATTTCACCCCTCATGTTAGTGGGCGTGTTGATGACGCTTCGGCTACGTTTGCATGTCATTGAGTGGTTGCTAAACAATAATCAGCCTGTTGCCTTTTGTTCGCTGAATGAATAAAACAATGTTGGCACTGCTGGCACTGGTAATTCGTGGTGAACACTAAATTATATGTCTTATCGTAACCCTCAAAATACACATCATACAATAAATTACAATACATGAGTTCACAGCTGCACACGTATATAGATTAATAAAAAATTATTATTATGTTATGCACCTTTCCTACTGTGGGCTCCCAGACCGCAGCGAGCAGCAGGGAGACGGTCCCTCCAGGGCCGGTGTTCTCTGGGGTTAAGCCCTTCACTTTGACCTGCTTATTGGTCGGAATAGGTTGGATTGAAGCGGCCACCGATTCTTGACAGGCTGGGTACATTATGCTTAGTTTCACTAACTTTACAGCAGTGGCGGTTCTACAGTGAATAGCATTCCGGGGAGGAGTAGGGGAGAGCCGGGTCGATTGAAACACTTTTCAGTTAAACGTCTTTTTCAAAGATGACGTTACATATACAAGTCATTTTATCATGTGATCAACAACTCACATGTGTTTTATCTTAGTTACAAGTGTAATTTAATAAATATGTTGGACGATCACGCTGTTTCTTAACTTTGAACGTAAGTTGACATTTGTTTCAAACGCCCCGCATAGCAGGGACGTTTGAAACACATATGCGGGACGAATGAAACATTATATTTTAAACAGAAACTATTGACCTTACTCTTGTTTTTATGCAACATACCGGACAGCATACTAGTGTACTCGTCATTGCTAAAATTTCACATAATTTCTCATAATATAAATAGGTCAAATATATATTTTGGTTCTGTGCGTAATTGTCAAGATGCGCATTTCGATTAAAACTCACCTTTCTTCGATTGGACGATTACATTTTTATTTAATTTAGGTTTATTTCACTGTCCAAAGAACACCATGTTATTTAATGTAAACAAAAAAAACCAGGTCAACCGGAAAACACGACCCCTGACCTTTATCCAAGCGCACCTTGAACGCGTCTTTCTTTTCAACGCGCTCAGCAAGGCGCACAGACGCGTCCAGAGTTTTGTTTACAGGTAAGTGGCTAATGTTATTTTATCTGCTAAATATTGTGTAATGGTCTGCACATATGCATGTAGTGCCTACATTAGGCTATGTTGAAAGCAGAACTTTGATTAATATTGCGCTCTAGCTGATGGATGGTAATGGATGGCGAAAAGGCTTATAGGCCTATAGCTTATACCCAGCAGTTTTTAAGTGCATGTCTACTAAATTAAATATAATAATATTTATATAATGAATAATATAATATTATTATATATAATAATATAATATAATTGTCATCATTTAATGTAGACATTGTTACTTTGGATGCTTGATAGACGTTAATCAGCCTATTTCCACTGCAAACAAGTGAAGACACATGAACAGTATAGTAGCCTAGGCTAATTTTTTATTTTTATTTCTACTCTTTGTCACACAAGTGACAGGAGTAGTGCATGGCCCCATCAGTGCAAGCCTCATGCGACCACTTGTAACAAAAGACGCACTGGACCCACTCTTCTCCAGGCATTGAACGGCTGAACAGCTCGCAGCACACGAGGCAGCTGACGTCCTCGTCGGACAGAGCAGTTGGAGGAGCATAGGGCGAGTCTGCAATGGTGGCAAACTCTACTGCATCCGGAACAGCACAGAGCAGGCCTAAGGTAGGGGTGACATCAGCGGGCCAGGTGATGGTGGCAGAGGCAATAGCAGGAGCAGCTGAGGTGGCACCAGGTGCGACTCCAGCAAGGGGGGCGGCAGCAGGAGCAGGCGTGAACAGCCTCTTCTTGGCAGCCTGAGAGGAGGGACGCTGCTTTGCTGGACGACGCCGCTTGGCGGTTTCCTGCTTTTCTGCCTCTAAAGCAGCCCTCACCGGGGTGTCGGTTAGTATAGCAGTTGTCCTGAAAACATTAAATTTGACATTTTAACACTAATTACATGACTTGAAATGTGGTAGGCCTAGATCTCCATGACTGACAAAGGGAGGCAAGACAAGATATGATATTATAACATATAGATGTTATTTATATGTTAACTAATGACTAACTCCACTTGCCTCCTTCTCCCTCTTCTCGCTTTTGTAATTTTTCTAGGCCCAGCCTTAGGGTAAGGCCGGACAATCTCCGGGCTGAATCCAATTTCTCCCTCAGACTGGACAGCTTCAGCTTCAGGCTCGGGACCTTGTCCAGGCTCTTGCATGCCTGCCAAAGTAACATTTTTTTGTTCTCTGATCCTGGTTAAATACTCTGTTGTAATAGTTGTAGCCTGGTGGTCTAGCAGCTTCTCTGCCCTCCACTAACCTATGGACTTTTTTTATGAACTTGGACTTATGGGACTATTTATTAATTTATGTATTTATTTATGTCTTATGAACTCTTTAATCCTCTTTGTTTCTTCTGGTGATCTGTAACCTACCTGAAGTGGCACCTGGAGAAGCGCTGACCGTGTCACCTGAAGCCTGGGG
>OMLJ01110208.1:0-10746 GCA_900302595.1 Gadiculus argenteus
CCAGGCAAGAATCTTTAGATAGAGGCAGGAGTCTTAGGAGGTCAGCCTCACATGCAGATCAACAGTTATCTGGGGAAGGGAGTGGGTCAGTGGAACTCCTGCCATTTTCAGGGAATGGGTCTGTGGAACTCCTGCCAGGATCAGGGAGTGGTTCGGTGGATCTTCTGCCAGGTTCTGGGAGTGGTTCGGTGGATCTTCTGCCAGGTTCAAGGAGTGGTTCGGTGGATCTTCTCCCAGGTTCTGGGAGTGGTTCGGTGGATCTTCTCCCAGGTTCAGGGAGTGGTTCGGTGGATCTTCTCCCAGGTTCAGGGAGTGATTCAGTGGAGCTCCTTCCTGAGATTGAGTCATCTGGTGAGCTACCTGATATTCAACAAAGAAAGAGTTCAGCAGTTTCTGAACCAAAGCCAGAAAGTAGCACAGAGGACACAGGATTCTTCAGCCCTTTCAAAAAATCATTGTCCGCCCTCATATCAACATCCGGTGAATCCTCGCAGCAGGTCGAATCAAAATCTGCAGATGAGTCATTTTTAGGCAACAAACTCAAAATGTTCTCATCTGAAAAAGCCCAGGCACCCAAGGTCGAAGGAGGCATGTTCTCTGGGATTCTTAAGTTTGCCTCTGGTGAAGATAATACCAAAAGCGCCTCACCCAGCCCAGCTAGAACTGCGCCTCCAAGTCGTGCTGTACTCCTTGAAGGTGTCCCCAAAGGGCATGCAGACACAGGGTGGTTCTCTAACCTCTTCAAGGTGGCCCCATCAGACTCAGACCAGCAGCCAATACAATCACATGTCCCGCCCACTGTCACGTTGACCGAGCCCAGTGGGCAAACCGAGCCAAACACTGAGCCAAACATCCTTGAAGGTTTGAAGGAAACTGAATCAATACCAAAAGAGCAAATAATACCCGATGCCAATATAGATGCCTTGTCTAAAGATCATAACCCAGAACAGGTTACATCTAAACCAGAACCACAAGGTTTGCTCTCTGGACTATTAAAACTTGGATCCACAGAAGGAGTGGATGCAGGAGGAAATGCCCAGGGCAGTCAGCCTCAGCAGAGTGGGCTTTTCTCTGGGTTATTTTCCTCCCATCCACAGACTACCCCCCAGGCACAGCAGGGCTCCGAAGGGGGCTTTCTGTCTGGCTTCTTAAAAATGACCACAGACACTGTTGCTGGGCCCCAACCCCCCCCTGCCAAGCCAGGGTCTAATCTACCTGACCAGCATGCTCCATCACAGCAAGGAGACACTTCTAATGAATTACATGAAATATGTTCTTTGGACGGAGGCTCACAAAAACCAGCAACCCCTGAACTACTGTCTAATCAAAAGCAATTGTCTGATCAAACAACAAAGAAAACATCTCCAAATGTGGAAGCAACACCACCGTCCTTCTTTGGAGGTTTATTCAAAGGCCCAGAGGCATTACCCCAGCAAAGTGCTCCAGGTTTACAAACCAATCAACCAACCAGTGTATTATCTGGACTCTTTAATAAGATAGTGGAACCTCCTCTTGCCTCATCCCAGCCACTATCAGGCCCTGGCAGTCAAAGGTCAAGCCAAGGACCAAAGCAGCCTCAGGAAGGAGGGTTTTTATCTGGGTTGTTTGGGAGTAGTGGACCAGACACTTCTGTAAACCAAGCCCCTCCCCGACCGCAACAAGGCGGTGGTCCCCCAAGCAACCAAGCTAACCAGCAATCAGGAAGCCAGCAGAATCTACTCAGACAAAAGCCAATCCCAGCACAGCAGCCGCCCGCAGGTCCTGGAGGCTTACTTTCTGGACTGTTTAACCGAATCACAGATTCCCCTCAACCACCTGAAAGTCAACCAGCACAGGAACATAACATTAGGCCGGGTCAGAGTGCACCTCAACAACCATTGAGTCAACAAGGGGGTTTCCTCTCAGGGTTGTTTTCAATGGGGCCTACGCCTCCAGCACAGCAGCAGAACCCTGACAATAAACCAAACCAGCATCAAACTCACCAAGGTAACAGACAACCTTTACAAAGACAAAATCAGATACCTCCACAACCAGCTGTGTCTGTGTCTGAGCCACAGCAGGGTGGACTGCTGTCAGGGATTTTCAGTAAGTTATCACCTTCTGACAATCCACCCCAACAATCCACCCCCAAGACTGGCCTTCAAGGTAATAAGACCAATATACCAAGCGTACAAGCTCAATCTGAGGTTCAACAAGAACCCCTTCCCAGCAATCAAGGTGGATTCCTGTCTGGACTATTTAGTCAGACTTCTCCACAACAAGCAACAGCTAATCAGCAAACCAATCAAAGTGGCAGCTTGCTTTCAGGTTTTCTTAAGCTTACATCGACTGAAAACGAATCACAACCAACCCAGACAGGACAGAAACCTGTCAAACAAGGACAGGCTCCCCCTAAAGCTGAATCTGGTGGAATTCTGTCTGGACTGTTGAGTAAAATTTCAACAACTGAAGAAGATCCATCACCAACTATTGGGCAGAAGCCCCAGTTTGCAATTCCACAGCAGCAGGCTCATGTGGGTCAGGGGCGCCCACAGATTCAGAGAACCAAACCAGTGGAGTCGCAGTCCTCCCAGGACATCACAGCGAACAAAGATTCAAAGAATTTACCACTGAAAGGGTTTCTCTCAGGTCCGTTTAATGCTTCAGATGAAACGTCAACATCAAAAGCACCAATTGTCCAGCCTTGCAAAGAGGAGCTGAACACCAGTACAAGTAGTACATCAAATAGCACAACTCCTGGTTTGTTGTCCAACATTTTCAAATCAGGAATCAACAGTGATGGCAATAATCTGGCTACTGCTGATACAGAAAAGGGTCTGCTCAGTCGTTTACTATCAAAGAGTAAAATCGAAGATGTCCTCACGAATACTACCACAGCCACCAGTGAAACAACATGTTTACCTGATAAAGCACATCAATCCTCAAACATTTTGCAAAATCCCACCATCCCCCCAACACAGCGCTATCTTGAAGAAATCCAACGGCTATTGTACGGCACTGCAGAGGAGTACGGCTACCAGGATCTTTTATACAACTTTGCAGAGCATGGTGTTATTCCACCAGAACTATATGAGCATCAGTGTCTCATAGAGGCCCTTCTTTGGCAGCAGCTGAATGACTATGCCCTCGCTGAAGCTATTGAGGCTCGGGCTAATGAGTGCTACCAGGTTAGCCAAGGATACATGCCCCCAAAGGTTGTTGAGCCTGTTTGGCAGAATCCTGGGTGGCTCAATCCCAAACAAATTGACACCAGTCAATTCAAGATACCCTCACATCCCTGGGGATATTCAGCTTCCCAAATGTGTGACACCAGAAATGGCTTTCTGGAAGCTGATGAAGACCTTGTTTTGTTTGACATGAGTGTCAGTGATCGAAAGTCATGGAGCAGCTGTGACCACTTAAATGATCTTGATAAAAACAGAAAACCCTGGATAGTTAGTGCTGTAAACCTCTCTACAACAAAGCCCAGAACAAAGCTAAGTAGGTGCCAATCTCTCAATGACTGTGTCACCCCTGAGATCAGCAGTGTTGTTGATAAAAGGGACAATAATTATGTTGAAACTGATAAAAAGGAAATAAATCTCCATTCAGCTACAGAGTTTCTAAAACGTCTTGCAGCCAAAAGGGGCCCAGTGGATTTGACGCATGGTGCTGTGGATTTAAGTCGGACCAAAGAAATGGCAGGAGATGAAGATCTTTTCGAGGACCAGGAATGGTATCAACAGTGGATTTCTCTTTTGGACCAAGGCATGTGGTGGCCAGCTGATGAAGGGGATTGTGGGTATTATGTTTACACAGATGAAGAATATATTTATTCATTATTGACCGACAAAGCTGGAAAACACCTTTATACTTGCGCCACTCCAGAAGATATGCACGTTCTTGGAAATATCACAGAAAACATTGCTAATGCTTTGAAACACAAAGAAAATAAAGTAACCCTTTGTGGTTTCAAAATACCACTCAGTAATGAGGATGATGGTTTCTGGATTCCTGACCAACAGCAGAATACCCAGCTCCTTGGAGTCCCTGTGGATCTAACCTCGGCCTTAAGAAAAGGCGACAAAATAATGAACATGAATTTAGAAAGTTTCTCACAAATGTTTCAAGAATCCATATCTTCCCAATTGCAACAGCCTGTAGATTTTACTTGTTACACTTTGAAAAAGATTAAAATGGAAGAAGTACAAAATGGTTATAATGAAGTACAAAATGGGTATAGTGAAGTACAAAATGGGTGTAGTGAAGTACAAAATAGTTATATTGAGGAGAAATTGGATGCTGCTGATTTTACGCTGAAAACACTTAAAGAGAGTCAAATAGGTCCATATTGGAAAAGTCAAAGAAATAAAGATATCATCAGTCCTTCATTCACAACTCCTATGGCCTCTACATGTTCTTACAAACAGCAAGTTTCTCCAATACCTGAGATAAGAATCAGACACGTAGATGAGAACCCTGAAAACATGCCCAAAAATAAGTCAAGTTTCATAGTTTCAGCTGTTACCTCAAATCCACCCAAATCACCATCTGTACCCTCCAAAGTTTCAGAGGGCATCAAGGTTAATAAAAATGTCCAGGAGCCCAAAATAGCCTCCAAAATTCCTGTGACTACAACGTCTGGAAGTAAACTTCCAGATACACAAACAGATTGTAAAACTCAATTGAACCCCCCCTTGAAGACACCTTCTAGTAAGGTTCTACCCAGTGCATGTGCTAGTTCACCACGTGTTACACCACAGAGGGTTCAGCTCACAAGACAGCCATCCCAGAGTCATCCACAGATGCCACAAGCACCCAAGACCTCTGCACTCTCTACATCAACAGCAAACCAACAGTCTCCCTCCACTTCTGAGCAGCCACAGAGTCTGCCTCAGAAACGAAAGCCGCAATTGCATATTCTTAACGGCACCCCTTTGACGCCTTATAAGGGATGCTCCCACAATAGAGTTGAGCACAGCAGTGCTCCACCCGACTCACTGCTGGGAAATAGAGCTCTTGATTGTTCTGCAAGCACCAATAAAGAGAAAATAACGAAAGCCAAAGAAGCATCTCCTGCTATTCCACAATCTACAGACAAAACCAAGGACCAAGTGGTAGACTTTACAAAGTACAAATGTAAAAGAATCAAGGAAAGGAAGCAGAAAGAAGCTGAGGCCCAAAATGGTGGGACTGACAATGACCGACTCCAAGGTATAAATCTGACGAAGAAGGTTGAGGAAGATGAAGCTGAATGGGATGATATGGAATATCCTGGAATATCACCCCAACAACAGCCCAGCTGTTCAATATTGAGACATGTCTCTCCTCAAATGACCATTGACAATACTTCACCGAGAGTGCAATGCCAAAAACCCATCTTGCCCCACAGGGCTTCTCTTTCCAATGGGACTAATCAAATAGGCAACAGAACACTGGTCAGCAGCTCAGTGGACACGCCCCCCAGACCGTCCCCAACGCATTCTGACCAGTCAAAACGTCCAATTATAGGGAAAGTTCCTAATTCACTTGTTGATTCTGTCAATGCTGGGGCCAATCAAGATGGAGCTATCCAGAAACAATCCCCATCTAATTTGCCTTTAGGAACCTCTGTCAGACCACAGATAGAAATTGACCGGCAAAATGTCAAATCCTCCCCTGCATTACTAACGCAGCCAATTCACTCTGCGCTTGAAACAAAACCAGTTAGACAGACAGTAAGTGATAGATATCCTGGGGAAAGCAGGAAGGTTGTTTCTGCCCAGGCCCCATCTGTGACCAGTAGGGAGGTCACAACACCACCAAATCAAGTAAAATCCACATTAGACATGTCTATGAAAGCTCCACCATGCCAGCCTCAACAAACAATGGCTCAGTCCGATGATCTGAATTGCAATGCATTGTCATTAAAAAAGAGACCATCAAACCATGAAGATGAAGATACATCACTGAGAGGGCAATGCCAAACTCCCACCTTGCCCCACAGGGCTTCTCTTTCTAATGAAAGTAGCCAAAAAGGGCACAGAACACTGGTCAGCAGCGCAGTGGACACGCCCCCCAGACCACCCCCAACTCATTCTGACAGGTCAGAAGGTCCAATTATAGGGAAAGTTCCTGTTTCACTGGTTGATTCTATCAATGCTCGGGGCAATCACAATGGAGTTATCCGGCAACAACCCCCATCTAATTTGCCTTTAGTAACCTCTGTCAGACCACAGGAGGTCACGACACCAGCAAATCAAGTTAAATCCACATTAGACATGTCTATGAAAGCTCCACCAAACCAGCATCAACAAACAATGGCTCAGTACCATGATCTGAATAGCAATGCATTGTCATTAGAAAAGAAACCATTAAACCATGAAGATGCAAAGCAAAAGCCTAACTGCCCTGGATCAGTTGATCTTAGAGCTGTACTCTCCGATAAACTGGGACAAACACAGGAATATCGTCAGACTGCACCTGATCTGAAGTATCCTCCGATTCCCACTGATATAGTTGCAGAAGTCGGAGGCTCTGTACGAAGACAACAAATGATGAAGGATAATTGGCGACAGCAGCTTACAAATGAACAGACACTGTTACGGCGCTCTACAGAGTCTTTGCCAAATGATCAAATCAAGGAATGTCTGCAGGCCACAGCACCAGCTAATGCAGTCAAAGCCACACTAGACATGTCCTCTAGATATGCTGCCACCCTCTCTGAAGTTCATCCTAAAGAAACAACCAATACGACCATTGTTGAAGCTATCCCACTTATGAGGGGTAAGCTGAGTGCTCGTGAACTGGCCAGACAAGATTCTGTTGGACTTCCATTGGTTGTGAATATCCCTTCAGAAGACTTATTTGCTTGTGGAGGTCAAACAATTGGCCAGGCGAGATCTCTTACAAGTTCAAAACATAGTGTTGATGATAATCAAGGCCAATCACATGTTCAGCAAAAATTGGAGCAAAGCTCATCAGTTGCCAAGGTGCCAGCTCATGAGATCTTCCCCTTAACTTCAGTCTATCAAAATGCACGTGTCCCAGGAGCATTAGATATGTCTACCAAGACATCGAAAACATCCCAAGAACATGTTCCAAAGTCAAGTGAAATAGAAGCAGTGTCATTTGTGATTAAGCCAACGGTTCGAGCAGTTGCCAGAAAAGATTCAGTTGGTGTTCCACTAGTAGTCGAATTAATTCCACACACACATTTGACAGAGAAGTATCCTGAAGCTCTGACAACAGAACAGCCTCAGCAAGCTACAGATGGATCAAAAGCCAAGAGTCATGTTCTTCATCAGTCTCTCTATAGCTATACATTTGCAGGGGATACTTATGTTAATGGAAGCAGGATAAGTTCACAGCCTATGGCCCAGTCATCTATGACCCAGTCGTCTATGACCCAGTCGTCGACAGAGATTTCAGCTCCAGCTAACTCTGTGAAAGGTACCCTGGATATGTCTGCGAAGGTAATAAAGCAAGATATGGTGCCAAACTTCTCAGATCCAATGTCACTAGTAAGGACCAGACCATCTGCCTCGGCCCGTGCTAGAAGAGACTCTGTTGGTGTTCCTTTGATTGTTGAACAGACGTCATCCGAAGAGCAGCATATAAGCCAACAGACACAGGCTAGTACCCAATATCAACAACAACACACATCTTTCAGAGGTGTATCGATTGCTTTATGTTCTCCTCTATACAACCAAACCTACCAAACAGTGTCAGCACCAGCCAATTCCATTAAAGGGCTTTTGGATATGTCTCCAATACAACAGCAGAAATCAGCAGAACAACCTGTGGATCTGAACAGTGTTGTACCACTGATAAGGGACAGGCAAAGCCTACCATGGAATAGCTCTGTAGGCCTATCTCTAGTAGTAGAGCCCACTCAGTCAAAGCCCCAGATGCTACAAAGAACTTTGTCGCTGCAACCAACACAGGACATCGGACCCATATCATGTGCAGTTAAGTCAAACAAGAATTTGCATCAACAGCTCAACAGATCAAATACACATGATGGCCCTCAGTCTCATAACACACCCATGGATTTCTCTGCACAAGAAATCCCCAAAGCAACCAGAGTTATTGATCAATCATACAATGAACATGCAGCTGGAATGCCTGTGGATTTCACAACAATGGCAAAACAGGGAATTGATAGAAGACAAAGGGCCTTTTACTCAATGAAGAAAGATATTGCTGATCTAACCGTGACCGGTTCAGACAGTAGATGTGTTATCCAGACTGATGAAGCAGCAGAGGACTTTTCCACTCTTCACCTGTATCACCTTGAGCACAGATCCACTCCTCCAGCTACCCATTATGTGGTGAGAGAAAATATATTGATTTCTTCATATCAGAAACCACAATTAGCTGAGGAAGATAGAATTGGGAAGCATTTAGGTGAACAATCTGCTCTACCGTCCAGGGGAAATGCTGTACCACTGCCCAACTTAAATGTTTCACGAACCTGGTCTGCTGCCCATACTTCAATGCCCATTCACATGGCAAGAGAGTCTCCCATGCCTCTTACTCAGGATACACATGGCAGAATATCTGTAGTCACACAAGAAATTACTTACCAGCAGCTCAAAACTTCACGTGTCATTGAATCCCAAAAGTTTCAATATCAGCCTTACCCAGCACAGCAAGTGGTCCAACAGTCTCAGCAGCAGCAGGCAGGTGCAGGGGTTGACTTCCTCCCAAATAAATATGGTGCTCAACCAACACTCTTGCAACAAACTACACCCGGCCCACATTCCATGCCCTCAAGACCAATTCTCATTAAACAGCCAATCGCTGAAAGTATGGGAAGCGTTGATGAAAGCACATTTGAGGTTGGAGCAATGATAAGTCGTCAGCATTCAATATCTACATCTACAGCTCAACCACAGACACTGCCCTATTCCAGCACTCAGCCAGTGCAGGGTAGATCTGAAGTTTCACATTCCCCTCAATCTTGGAATGTGCAGCAGAAGAGTGCCGCTCCGGTCGCTATGTCTAACAGGGAACCTGATCAAGTGCCAATACAGTATGGATCAAGCAAATGTCCTGTCATGGTCCTACACGCTGATGGTACAATTCAACCTGTGGTCTCAGAAAGAAGTGGCATCACAATGCAACCTCTGCCCCAGAATCTTGACAAAACAAGCACAGAAATGCATTCCAGCCAATCCTCAGCTGGGCCCGGTTCTGTCCAGAGTTTGGTATCAAAGTTTAGTGGTTTAGCCGCAAATTCCGGTTTCACAACTAAACCTGCTGTTGTCAGACCACAACAATCTCAAAATGTATCAACATCCGCTGATCACAAAATCCCTCAAACCGGCCCTGAAGCAAATGTACCACTGGAAAAAGTAGATTCGCCAATGCCATTGTACATTGGCCTTGGAAACTCAGAAACACTACCAGTTGAGCCATGCATTGTTCCCAGTGAGCCAAGACCATACATTAGATTACCACATATTTTTGTCTCTGCTGCTAGTTCACCCGAGGATGAATTCCTGGAAAATGAGCTGACAGGTTCAAGGAGTCCAGAGCAGTCTCCAGATACAGTTTGTAGCACAACTACACCTCCCGAAGTTGTGCTCCCTTACAGTAAAGACTCAGCACCAATACAAGATTTTGAGAGTACTATAGCCAAAGAGGCATCAGCTGATCTGAAAAAGCCTATTTTAGTTGAGCATTCCCAGGAAGATGAACATAAATCACACATGTTGGATAATACTCAGCCTGAGGACACTGAAGTAAAATCTGAGATCTCTTCATGTGCTAAACCTTGTACTGGTGAGACGTCTAAAGTGGATCAGCCAGAGCCAGAACCTCTGAAAGAACAACAAAGCAAGGGCTCATTTTCAATGTTTGGTGGTGCCACAGTAACATCACAGCAGAACCCTTTGCAGATGGGATCATCGATTCTTGGTGGCATTCTTCCTGGTTCTTCTACCACAGATACCCCTGGAGGAGGACTGCGCTCTATGTTTGGTGGTTCAACAGCACAGAGTTCACAGGAACTCAGTTCCCCAACACCGTCAGTCTCAGAGTCACAGGAGCCTCCTGGAAAGAGCTTTTTCTCCATGTTCGGTGGATCGAGTGCTCCAACTACTCCTACTCCACTTGACTCCACTACTGCTATTATTGCTGCTCAAGAACCTTCTCCACAAGAACCTACAGGAAAAGGTATATTTTCAATGTTTGGTGGACCTGCCACACAGCAGCCACCAAGTCCACAAGGGCCAGCTGGAGTTGAAGCCCCACCACCACAAGAACCTACAGGAAAAGGTATATTTTCAATGTTTGGTGGACCTGCCACACAGCAGCCACCAAGTCCACAAGGGCCAGCTGGAGTTGAAGCCCCACCACCACAAGAACCTACAGGAAAAGGTATATTTTCAATGTTTGGTGGACCTGCCACACAGCAGCCACCAAGTCCACAGGGGCCAGCTGGAATTGAAGCCCCACCACCACAAGAACCTACAGGAAAAGGTATATTTTCAATGTTTGGTGGACCTGCCACACAGCAGCCACCAAGTCCACAAGGGCCAGCTGGAGTTGAAGCCCCACCACCACAAGAACCTACAGGAAAAGGTATATTTTCAATGTTTGGTGGACCTGCCACACAGCAGCCACCAAGTCCACAAGGGCCAGCTGGAGTTGAAGCCCCACCACCACAAGAACCTACAGGAAAAGGTATATTTTCAATGTTTGGTGGACCTGCCACACAGCAGCCACCAAGTCCACAAGGGCCAGCTGGAGTGGAAGCCCCACCACCACAAGAACCTACAG
>OMLJ01110244.1:0-12949 GCA_900302595.1 Gadiculus argenteus
CTCACACCATATGAATGTAATTTCGATATGAGAATGGAGTGATCTATTGTATCAAATGCCTTCTTTAGATCGATAAACACCCCTATTGTGTGTTTCTTACTGTCAGTTGCTGTTGCTATGTCCTCAATTATGTTCATTACAGCTGAAGAAGTAGATCTGTTTGAATGGAATCCATACTGGTTGTCATTCAACAAGCTGTTCTTTTCAATGAACCCATCTAGTTTTTGTACAAATAATTTTTCAAGCACTTTAGAAAATTGTGACAATAATGATACTGGTCTAAAATTAGTCAACATATGTTTATCCCCATCTTTAAAGAGTGGAATAACCTTAGCTAACTTCATTTTATTTGGGAATGTCCCTGTCTGGAATGACTGATTAAAAATATAGCAAAGAGGATCAATGATGCAATCAATGTTTTTTTTATGATTATCATGTCTAACCCATCATTATCAGTTGATGTTTTGTTCTTTACTTTGTTCACAATTGAAATAATGTCCTTTTTACTGACTTCTCCTAGATGCATGGACTGCAGCACTCTGCTTTCCCCTCTCCACCCAGTCTGTGCTGCTCCGTCATTGTGTCTTCCAATGGTCTCTGCTAGTTTTGGTCCCACGTTTACAAAAAAATCATTAAATTCATTAGCCACTTCATTCATCTATCTTCTTATTGTTCTCATTTACAAAATGACTTGGCAGACTGGTAGGCCCAGATTTTTTTCCTATTACCGTATTTAACATTTTCCATGTTCCTTTGATATCATTTGTATTTTTTTCTAATAAGTTATTATAATATTCTTTCTTGGCTTGTCTCATTATTGTTGTCAACTTGTTCTTGTAAAACGTATATTTCTTTTCAGCATCCTTTGTCCTTGATTTAATAAAGTCCCTTTAGAGTTTGTTTGTTTTTTACATGCGTTTTGTAGTCCCCTGGTCATCCAAGGCTTTTTACTATAGCTGTCCTTTTGTTTACACAGTACGTTTGGACAATGCTTTTCGTACAGAGATAAGTATACGTCAAGAAAAGTTCCATAAGCAGCATTTACCTCTCCTGCATACAGTTCTTTCCAATCTGTTACAAGTAAATCATTTCTGAGTCTGTCAATTGCCTCCTCAGTTCTTTTCCTTACATATTTGTCAGCTATTTCCTTCTTCTCATTATACATTTGGCAGTCATAGGTAACGAATACGGGCAAGTGGTCACTTATATCATTAATTAGC
Source organism: Gadiculus argenteus (assembly GCA_900302595.1). Classification (NCBI taxonomy): domain Eukaryota; kingdom Metazoa; phylum Chordata; class Actinopteri; order Gadiformes; family Gadidae; genus Gadiculus; species Gadiculus argenteus. Next base: position 1,221 of record OMLJ01110244.1, read on the forward strand.
AGTCCACTTTTGATTTGATTTTCTACTACATTAATAAAAATATGATCAATTAATGTTGCACATGTTGCAGTTATTCTACTGGGTTTGTTGATTAAAGGGTATAGTCCTCTACTATATAATATATCTAAATAATCACTTATTGCATTATGTCTAGGAGAGCTGAGCAGGTCAATATTAAGGTCCCCACACATAATAAACATTTTCTTTTCATTCAACTGACATAGTACGTTTTCGAGCTTATCATTAAATGCTTCTATTTTCGACCCAGGCATCCTATAAACACAAGTAACAATAACATTTCTCTTTCTTACCATGTCAATCTCTACAGTAATACATTACAATAAATCATCCGCAGCCATGGTCATACATTCAACTGATTTGCATTTCAACTCACTATGGACAAACAGAGCTACACCTCCTTCCTTCTTATTTCTCCTGCTGCTGTGGTGCAACTCATACCCGTCAATGCAGAAATCAACACCTCTCTCTTTATCTATCCATGTTTCCGATAGAGCTATGACTTTTGAACTTTGAGTACTCAGGTATTCTTTGATCTTAGTAAAATTGGCATATAAGCTTCTACAGTTGAAGGGCCCTATTTTAACGGCTTGAAACGCATCTCTCAAGTGCTTTAATGCAAAGACCGTTGTGGGCGGCTCTATGGCGATGTTGCTATTATGACGGCGGATAAATTACATTTGCGCCCGGCGCAGATCTAAAAAAGGTAGCTGAATTACCCGTAGGCGTGGTCCGGGCGTAACGTGCAGTAGACCAATGAGAGTTCAGTCTCCCATCCCCTTTAAGAGCCGGCGCATTTGAAGTGAACAAGTTGATATTTTAACAGTGCGTTTACAGTCTCCGCTGAGACAGACGCATCACCACAAGGATTTCAAACTTCAAATAATAATAGTAATAATAGGCCTAATTCACACAAGGAATAGCATTTTCTTCTACAACTTCAGAAACACAGAGTTGTACATTTCGGCAAAGAGAACATAACACATGATATACTGACACATCTGTGTGTCTATTTAATGATATGTGGCGATACATTAACATCGTGCAGTATTGTGTACATTATCGTTATGGACTTGTGTTCATAATATGCATGTGTCCCCCCGTTAATCGCCATGAACTGTTATGTTACTTGTTTAGTTGCGTGTGCGTGTGTTTAAACAGACGGGAGCGCACACACACACACACACTGTGGTAACCCGGCTTGGCAAGCGCTTGTTCACGGGTAAAAAGGTAGTCGGCAGTGGGTCCAAACCAAGTTTATTTCACAGGGCACAGTGAAAGAACAGTCAAACAGAAACTCCAAAAAGGTAACACAAAAGAAGCTATCAAAACTCGGCATGCGGCCGCTGTGCAGTTAGCGCCGAGGATACTGCTCTTCCGGTCGTCTGGGTCTGCTCCTCTTCCATCCGACTGCCTCTTCCTGTGGGTGTCGGTCGTCTTTTATCTCCTGGTCTCCTGGAGCCCAGGTGTGGCGCGTTACTCTGATTGCAGGGGCCGATTGCCGCGGGCTGCTGGCCAGCGGCGGTATACGCCGTTCTCGACTCGCCCGAAAAGGGGGCGTGGCGGAGCCGGGTTGCCACATATCCCCCCCCTTACATATAGTAAATAACACTGACTGCGCTACGACATTTAAACCAGGTTTTTGGCGATCAGTTGCGCAATTGCAGTGGCACATTTTTTAGATCACTAAAATAGCAATAAGTGTCCTTTGCGCCAGAACCCGCCTCTGCTTTTTGCCGACACGCCTCTCCAGGCGCAAGTCTAGTGGCGCCTGTTTGCTGCGGGGGAAAATCAGCTTTGCGCCGGGTGCAAACTAGCAACGATACATGCGTCAGTGTAGAAAGTCAATTGCGCTGGGTGCAAGATAGGGCCCCTGAGGTTATACATTGGGAGGCTCACCTTTGCCCCGCATAGGACAGCCCCTCGGAGATGAACCAATTGGATTGTGAGGAACTCTGGAATCTTCTCGCTCTCCTGTAGGCTTTCTGTGGACATGTAGGAGTAAAAAACAAACTGCTTGTGCTTTTAGTTAAAAATGTAATTGTGAACAGCAATATGGGTCACTCAAGTATGGGTGTAATAACTCCTGCTTTATCGCCAGGTATTAAATAATGAGCCAAAACATTCCTCAGCTTGTTCAGTAGGGTGGTGTAAACCTTGGACGGACTGGAACTTGCCATGGGAAAGATTTCCCAGATGGTTTGGCAAAGCTAAACAAGCTAATTAAATGGGCTGCTATAGTTAGAGCGCTTCATAGTGATAATAGAAACCTGATAATTAAAGGGTGGAGGAGCCGAGTGGTGGGGGAGTATGAGAGTGGAGGAGCTGAGGGGTGGAGGAGCTGAGTGGTGGGGGAGTATGAGAGTGGAGGAGCTGAGGGGTGGAGGAGCTGAGTGGTGGGGGAGGTGAGGGGTGGAGGAGCTGAGGGGTGGAGGAGTTGAGGGGTGGAGGAGCTGAGGGGTGGAGGTACTGAGGGGCAAGACGTGGAAGCATGGGTCTCACCGTGGAACAGGGCGGGCAGCTCTTCAGGCAGGTCCAGAGGGCGGAACTTGTACTTGTTCCTCTCCAGTAGACTCACCTCCTCCCTACAGAGAGAGAGAAAGCAGAAGTCACTGTACTGCTGCTTACATTACTGAGTCAATGAATGTTGGCTCCTAACCCTGGAGGAGTGTGTGGGCCAATATGTTTGGCATGTGTGTGTGTGTGTGTGCATATATGTGCACGCATGACCCCAGGAGTGTCTCTTTTGACGGCTGTGTAGGGTGCAACTCCACAACATTCCTCTCCCAGAGACATTCTTCTAGGCGATCTCTCCACCATGGGGCGGACCCGGGCCACACACGTACCCGGCCAGGCATCTCCTCCACAGCTGATAAGGATCGAAGAGGCCCTCGCACAGCAGCAGCCCGTACTGCATCACCGCCCGCAGAGGCTCCTGCTCCCCCACGCCCTTTTTCAGCTGATGGACACATGCACACAAACCCCATCTGAGCAGATGTCCACCTCATGGCTTAGGAGGCAGCCGGGACATTCCAAAAGACAATGAAGGACAAGAACACAGCCACTTCTCTATTCACTGTAAACTAGTTATTTTACTTGCTAAGCGAGAGTGAGTGAGTGAGTGAGTGAGTGAGTGAGTGAGTGAGTGAGTGAGTGAGTGTGTCAGACTGTATATAATCATATCTGAGTAGAGTTTGTTTGAACATGCAGTAAATTATCTAAAGTGCATGAAATATTGGGTGGCTGGGGGAGCTACAAGCCATGTTATAAATCACAAATGAAGATATGTTATCTTCCCCCATGTTTACAGTGTTGGCCGGTGTTTATACCGTTGGCCCTTACCTGGTTTAAACAGTAATTCAAAAGCTTGATAGTTTCAAAAACAAAACCAGGTGTCTTTTCGGCATCAATGTTCTCCATATTCCTGTACAAGTGCAGGAATGCAACAGAAACATTGGTTGGTGAGAAGCTGAACAAAGCTGAAGGTCGTTGTCTATGTTGATGATAACCATGAGGAAGATGAAGATGACCCCTAGCAATACCTGCAGACAATGATGAAGAACTTGATGAGCAGCAGTGGATGGGGGATGCTGCCGTCCTGCTCGGCCCCAGAGAGGTGCAGGGCACTGTGCCATAGCTGGGTGCTGAGGAACACCAGGACCTCTCTGGGCAGCAAGGGCACCTCAGACTCCACTAGCCTGGGAGAGAGAGGGGAGTGGAGGCAAGAGAAGGGGAGGAGAGGGATGGTCAAGGGGGAGATGGCTTCAAACGCTTGCTGCTGTCTATGAATTTCAGTCAGAAATGTGTCAGTATCTCAAGCTGATGTCAGGGTTCATCTAACAGATACTGTTCACTAGCAAAACGTTTGAGAAAGAGGTGGGAGTTGATTGAGTAACATAATGGATGTCAGCCCCACTCACCTCCGGGGCTCCAGGGAATGCACATCTATAAGCCTCTCGAAGGACGCCACAAACGCCTCCAGCCACTGTTGCAGAGAGCCCACATCTTTCTGCAGGAGGGAGAGAGAAGAAATCAGATGCCTGAGTCCAAGAAAGGATGATAATGGCAATGTTTGGTATGGAGTGAGGAGAAAGGCCTCAGTCAAGTAACTTTCCACTTTACTTTTCTGCACAAAGGCTCTACTACATCATCTTTTACGTAAAATGCCGTAGCACAAACAAAGTTTTCTTTAAACTCAGATGCTTGTCTGTAAAGAGAATCTGTTGTTTTCATTTTTGGGTGAAGAGTTATCACCACACTTATCAGTGTCAAAATTGCAGCATATCCTGCCTCCTCTCCTCTAACAGAAGGCTCACACACAAAAGCACTAGACTTACATATTTCAGTGCAGCAGGGAAAAAGTGAAACTTGAAAGAGCGGATCTTATTCAACTTAAAGACTTCTTGAAATTACTGATACAATTTTACCCAGACATTATGAAGAGCGAATAACCACTCAAGGCATTGGGTTGGGGTGTATCTTGCATTTCAAAACATGTATCTGGATGATGTAAAATGCTGCCAAATTAAGAGTTTAACAAAAGATTGATGACTGTTGAGCCAGCAAGTGTGATCAAGAACAAAGACAACGTGATTCAGCCGAAGTACACAAATGACAACAAGACATATTAGTTTCACACTTCCTAAAAGCTACACAGCAACTACTTTGCAACTGGGCAGATGTTGCAGTCAGTCAGAGCTAGTCACATACAGCACCAATACAAAAATCACCAGCATTATTCAAGAAATGTTAGTACTTGTTTAGTGTACATTACCAGCTGCTGTTCACTTGGATATAAGTCCATATTTCATTGTTTGAAGCAGAGCAGAGAGCCAGGGTCATTGCAACCAGGTCATTGATGAGCGCTATGTACAAGCTCAGCACATCTCTTCAGCAATACTGTGTTTCCTGCACCCAGAAAAACGCATCTGACACAAGCTACAGACCAGGAAATGCAAAGTCACTTAAACTGAAGCTTATTTCCTACACTTTAACCCATCCCCCTGAAACCCCCTTCCTCTTCATGGGTCTGATACTAACTGTGACAGATGACAGGGAGGTTTCCATGACAACCCCCAACAGTCATGCTAAATAATGCATCTTTAAAAATACTATTTGGAATACAATATCATTCTAATTGAAAATTAGAACGATATTGTATTCCAATATAATTTGCTCAAAATGGAATTCAATTATATGAACTGCCAAGAAAGGTGCACATATACTAACTTGAAGAGTTAAATATAAAAAGTTATTCACATTGCATTTGGAACTGTACCAAATAACACTAGAATTGGGTTAAGATTATGCTTTGACTCAAATTCTACGCATATCCAGAAGGACAAATAGTGTGAAATGTAACATAGGAAATTGCTTAACATTGTGTTGCTTCATGTTACCTTGGTGTGGACAAATCCATAGGGGAAGATACAGAGCTAGAAGACGTTGGAAATTTTCTCTTTTGCTTAGTCTCTTGAGTGCAATTTTGTAATAATTAGTATTATTTGACAATCAGCGCATATATATGGCCAACAGAAAACAAATAATGAGAAAATGTGCAATTATCAGTGATAGGAAACGTCTCTTGTTCATTTGGGAATGGTCTTGTTCGGGCATGTTGCTTTAAATATATGATACAGAACAGAATTGAAAAAAGCTTTATTAGACACCAGACATGAACGGTTGGATTACCTCACTCAAAAATAAATCAGCTGGTTAACCATCAAACCAGGAGGGCAACCCAGGGAGACTGAAGCCTGAAGGTGTACTATGATACGATGTACTATGATACGCTATACTATGATACGATGTACTACGATATGGTATACTTCGATACGGTATACTACGATACGGTATACTATGATACGGTATACTATGCTACGGTATACTACAATACGGTATACTATGGTACAATATACTATGATACGTATACTACGATAAAGTATACTACGATATGGTATACTATGATACGTATGATATTATACGTATACTAGCATACGGTATACTATGAGGTATACTATGAGGAAAGGTATGATGCGGTATAGTATGAGGTATACTACGATACGGTATACTATGAGGTATACTACGATACTGTACGCATACGCTATGATACGGTATACTATGAGGTATACTATGATGCGGTATAGTATAAGGTATACTACGATATGGTATACTATGAGGTATACTACGATACACTACGATACTGTACGTATACGCTATGATACGGTATAGTATGAGGTATACTACGATACTGTATACTATGAGGTATACTACGATACATTATACTATGAGGTATACTATGATGCGGTATAGTATAAGGTATACTACGATATGGTATACTATGAGGTATACTACGATACACTACAATACTGTACGTATACGCTATGATACGGTATACTATGAAACGGTATAGTATGAGGTGTACTACGATACATTATACTATGAGGTATACTACGATACGGTATACGTAAACGATAATGCCCGACGAGGTGTCCATTATCAGAAATAATTGGACGCCGGGGCGTCCTGGCGGGGACGCCAGGCGTCCAATTATTTCTGATAATGGACACTTCATAGGGCATTGTCCCGCTTATACCTAGTAACTTACAAAATAAATAAATATTAAACCAATTATTAATACTATAATATTAATAGAGTTAAAATCGTGAGTTGTTTTTTTTACAAGTCCCAGATGAGCGGACTAACTCCCGTCTCGTTGTCAAGCAACGGGGCCAGAGACTCGACTGCAGCAGTTGATCAGTTGTGCTGCATCTCAGTCTTCAAAGTTATCAAACTCGACACCAAATATGTTCAAATAAAATTATTAAATCACTCACTCGGTCTGTCTTGCCGTTGTAATAATTGTCTGTTGTAATAAAAGTAGTGAAATCTCCGTTGCCATGGTTACCAACTAGCGTTTGAGCCTGCGCAGTGATTTACAACTGTCATCAGGTAATTCGACCGGAACCTCTTTATAGGTATGGTATATCACTTTTTAACCGACACCCTTTTTAACCTAGATCATGGTATAATATGAGGTATACTACGATACGGTATACTATGAGGTATACTACGATACTGTATACTATGAGGTATACTACGATACGGTATACTACGATACTGTATACTATGATACGGTATACTATGAGCTATAACAAGGTCAGGCCTGACTCTTTCCCAGGTCTTTCCCCAACACATCCTTGCCTATTATAAATACGGCTGAGGTTGTAAATCAGCTTCTCACCAAGATAATACACAAAATCATAATTGGATTATTTAAAAAACAAAAACAAAACAGTTCACACAAATGTACATTTGTTATGTTGTTTCTTTTAATCCATAGGTTTTTCTAGTTTTGTAATCCCTACTCTCTCCAGACATGCCGTGATGAGCTGTGCAGCTGTGCTGTTCTCTACTGCTTGGCATTCTGCTTCACTCCAGCTTCCTGTACCAGTGAACACAAAGAACACTTTCAGTTTCCTGGTTGGCCGCTCTGTTGGTAGACAGGAGAGATTGGGGCTATGTGGAATTGCTCTGTTCACTGTTTGTGTATTTCAAATAATCAACAATTTGAATTTCTGCAGCAGAAGAACCAGGAATAATATTGCATACGTTCAGTTTAGAAGTATGTGTCATGATGGTAGCATGAAAGGATTACAAAGCAAAGGCAATGCTGTAGAAGGAGGTTTCACATCTGCGTTGATCACGTGGCAGTGCAATTGTCCCTATGTCCATCTCTGTACTAAAAGCCTAAATTACAGCAATTCAGCAAGTCAGGATCTTACTACATAATAATAGCAGCCCCAGGCGGGATGACACTCCTTACCCTTCATTAACTGGAATTGTACTTAATTGTCAGGAAAGGGGGTTTATTTGTTTTATTCTTTTTATATGTATTTATTTTACTTCACTCATGCTCCACAAGCAACAGAGACAGCAGTTTGAGTTTGGGTTACGGGGAGGGGCTGGGGGTGGTGGACATTCATGTGATTCCGGCCCCTTTTCCTTCGTGGATACAGTACTGATGATAAAGCCTTTCTGGAATTACCTACAACAGAACAGGTTGGCTAGTAGAAATACAGACGGACATGTTTTCACAATAGCACTGTCATTCTACAGAAAACATTTACTTCTATCACTGGCTGCTTTATGAAGCCTTGAGGCAATGGTAGTAAAACAAGTTCTCTTTTCATGTAGGTCCATTCACCTTGTGGAAACAGGTTGGCAGATTGACAGGATTGGACCAGACAAGTAAATCCCTGATGTTAGGTGCTACTGGAAATGTCTGTACCTGACTGTAAGGCACAATTTTTTTTAGAGTAGATGTAGGAATATTAGCCACAGCTACCATGTCTATCTTTTTCTTTCTATATGGATCACAATATTTGTTTGTTAATACTATCTACTAGAGGAAAACATGGTCAAGATATACTTAAATGCTTTAGCAAATATTGTAATTTGTTTCGTAATTTCATTTTAACTGAATATCCCATGAAAGCTATGTTGCATCGATATAGCGGTCTCTTCCTAAGGCCTTGCCTGAAAATAATGTGCTTGAAGCTGGTGTTGGCCTTACGGTGTCTACTATTTTCAGCACTAGTTTCACACTCGACTGCAAAATATCACAACTCAGCTCAGTGTGTACAAGATAGTTGCATGGATTTCCATATTAAGTGATAAGTAATTATTTCTATATTATGATGTAGTGTCAAATATTATCTCATTCTTAGCCTTCAATGTGCTTGAGAAAATAGACTCCAAGAATCATGAAAAGGGCGTGTGATTTCTTGCACAATCAGGGGAAGCAGAGCTCCTTTATCAGTGTCAAGCCTGTGCAAGTTTTAATTTTATTTGGTTGCAAAATATCGGAACGATTGCAAGATACAGCACCAACTGGAACACAAAGAAATCAATGAAATCTGGTCCAATTCTGTATCCATTTTGTCATCTACTCTCTGATGTAAGATACCCTATGTACTATCTGATGTAGGATACCCTATGTACTATCTGATGTAGGCTACTCTATGTACCATCTGATGTAGGCTACCTTATGTACCATCTGATGTAGGATACCCTACTATCTGATGTAGGCTATCTATCCTATGTACTATCTGATGGCCACCCCATACTGTGTATGTAGGCATATACAATAACTTGCAGCCCCATTAGTATTGGAAGATATGTGAATGAAAAAACCTAAAAGATTATGAATACATAATAACATAATACAAATAAATCACTACTGCACAGTGTAATGGTTGGCATTCAAAGTGAGAGACCATGAGACACAAAAGGACATAGCATTATCAGGGGGAGGTCAGCAGATCATGCCTTTAGTCTCAGATGTGTTTACGACTCAAAACAAGATGCCTGTTCCAGACCATTGCCACTACTACGTGTATTATTTACCCATTCAGGCTTATTTGGGTTCATTGATTTGCAGCAAAGGAATAGTAAATGTTTGTATGACTAACCTAAAAGGCCTGTGATGACTGTACAGCACTGTACTAGAAGATGGGTCCACATCAAGACTAATAATGTTGGTACTCTACTAAATGTGAAATGGCTATAATGCACTTCATCGATATTACTTCATTTTGTACCCTTGATCACATTAGGTCAAAATAAATATATTTCTTCTTGCCAAAATGGCATAATTACTGCAGAATGATTCACTCGGTTTATTTTATTTAGGTTTGAAAAAAGGTAACTACAAAAATAAATGCATCTTCAATACAAAATATTAAATCCTGTTTACCCTGTATAGTGAGTAATCTATTTAGGGCAAGCCCATGTTGTAGTTGATGGATGAGGAGAAAAACAAATGTTTGTATAGACAACTTCTTAAAGCCCAATGGGCGAGGAGGTTCACCTAGTCTGATGCACCACATGACACACACCCACAGTGGAACAATGAAGATTGCTTGACAGCTTCTTTATAGGTTTTGCAAATATTCCACACCCAACAGTCAGATGGGCCTTTTGTTTTAAAGTTATAGATTCGGGAGAATAGACTTTTTAGACGTGTTCCACTGAGGTAAAGAAGATCAAAATGGTAAAAAAAAAAAAAAAAAAAAAAAAAAACCCATAACCTGTTGCAACAGAACAAATAACTTCATAGGCATATGAAGCATACCGAGCAATTTCCTTTGACCCGAGGGCTTGGAAGCATATTGCGACCTCGAAAAATACGCTTATTTATTTATCATTCTGTGACTCGGAACTCGGCCCATCTCTTCTGTCATCGTTTGACCAACCAGTGACCAACTCTGACACCCACAAACACTTCCACTTATGTTCAGCTTTCGTCTTCGATAAGACTGAATAATTCCGCATCTTAAGCTTACGTTTTGTCGTTATAAAGAGGACTTTGTGTTATAGACACAAGCCCAATCTGAAACCCGTTGTACTATCAACATGATAATGATGAGACCCGAATGACTGGGTCCCAGACAACTACGTAGCAATGTCGAGTAGGAAAGTAAGCTACAGAGTTTAAAAATAAATAAATAATTCTACACAATACTAACGACAATGGTCTTTACACATGACGATATATGACAATAGTATTGCATATCGACTGCTGGGAGCAGGCGATATGTTTAAAAGGCGGAATCTCCTATCCAGGAAGTAGTGGCAGCATTAGTAACAACACCTGTCCTCCAGGTAACGAGAGCCTGACAGACAGACAGACAGACAGACAGACCGACCCCATGCTGCTCCTGGGGTCTGTCTGTCTGTCTGTCTGTCTGTCGGTCCCCCGAAGCAGCATGGGGACTGTCTGTCTGCTGGTCAGCCTGCAGACAGACAGACCACAGGAGCAGCGCCGGGATACTTCCAATCCTTTAACATATACAGCGCCTGCTCTTGATGTAGCATAATTCATTTAACGCGTGTGCCGTAGGCCTTCATTGATAGAGAATTATGATTTAGTTGGAGAGTTCCTGACTTAGGTAGGCTACACTGACACAACGATGGTTTGTGTATAAACAAATCATCGTATCTCTCCTAACTTCAGGATAACAACCCCAGCGCCACAACAGGTGTCACCGTCAGCTCTTCCGCACTGTTACTCACATTCGTGTGGTACAACATCCATAGCTCGTATAGCCGATCATTGGATGCCATTCTTCTTCCCTTCCTTCTCTTTAAAAAAACATTAAACTTTTACGCGTGTCCGGGTAGCAGATGGAGGAGAAGTCGGCTCCAAAAAATAGGACGCAACATGTTTTGGAAAATTCCAATACAATCCAAAGTGCATTTTCGATTAAGGCTGAAGTGAAGTCGTACAGTAAAGATAAAAAAAAGGCACAATTAAATCGGGTCATCAATTAAATCGAGTTCAAAACAAATTGATGGTAAAAAAAAAAGACGTCTTAACAGCCATGTCCGCATTGGCCTCGAGCCCCCTGGAGCTGGTGTCCTGAGGAGAGGAGGAAGCGACAGACGCGCCTCAGACACGCTCTACAACATGTTGAGAACCACCGTGTGGACCGACAACAGCCCGGGGAGTGAACTGCACATTGCATTTACAGGTAGGCTCATATTCTTAAAGACACACACACACACACACACACACACACACACACACACACACACACACACACACACACACACACACACACACACACACACACACACACACACACACACACACACACACACACAGGCATGTATACATACACACACACACACACGCATGTATAGACACA
>OMLJ01110267.1:0-15256 GCA_900302595.1 Gadiculus argenteus
TTTTTCTCTCTCTCTCCCCTCTCTCACACACACACACACACACACACACACACACACACACACACACACACACACACACACACACACACACACACACACACACAAATAATGGAACTCTTTACGAAAATATATTTTAAGAAACACCAAGCATCCAACGGTGTGGAGTGTGTGACGCGTGTGTACAGTTGGTTATACCAGACCACCCACCACAGATTTTGAGCGGTGCCTCCAGCTCTAACAGGATGGGCTGGCTGAGGAAGATCTCCCGGGACTTGATGCACAGCCCACGCACCTCTGCCTCGGTCATCTGCACGATCTTCCCAGGACGACATCCTCGCACTACAACACCAAAGGGCTATTCAGTCAGTGTTCAAGCACACAGCAATGCCAGGGAGTAATCATGGACGACCACCACTGTTATAATAATAATAATAATAATAATAGGTATTCACAGTAACACTGTGAATACCCAATAAGTAGAGGTCTGTCTGCACCATATTGCCTGTAGTTTTAAGCAAACCAAAACAGAATGATGAACAATTCCAAACTCCACTAAGCCTTGAATTGAATTGAATCGACCTAGTGTGTTCTGAGACCATTTCGATGGCGAGACTGTCCTGTCTGACCACTGTCCCACCACTGTCTCTTCTCTGTCCTGGGACCACGATGGTGGAACGACCTCTCTCCCGATGTCAGGATCGCAGATTCGCTGACCAGTTTTCGCAGCAGACTGGTCCATCTGAACTCACCTGTTCAGAGTTCACCTAGACTCTCCATAGCCATAGCCCTCCACCCACCATTACGTCTTACGCAATTAATGTACACACCTAATGTATACACCTAATGTACGTGATATTTTTGTTTTAATAAAATGTGTAGCATCTGCAGTAGTTAGTATCACTGCTGTACTCAGGGAATAGGTTGGTTTGACGATTGTCAGTACTTGCAATTGGTTCTATGAACATCCTTCACTGTACCGATAGCGATGTATTGTGACACTTCTTATGACAAATGTACTTATTGTAAGTCGCTTTGGATAAAATGCCCTAAATGTAAATGAGACTGCACTTTAAATAATAAATTGATTGATTGATTGATTGATTGATTGATTGATTGATTGAAGACAGCAGGTTCCTTTTAAAGACGCGTCATGCTTCTGGTTCATCACCACGTTTATGAAGTGGGTTTATTAACCAAAGTACTCATTATAGTAGTTTGTATCCCTGCAAAAAAACCAGCTCTAAGGTGTCAGAGCAGAGCAGAGTGTTGTCCTCCTGAAAGGGGGCGTGTCATCTCGAAAGGGGGCGTGTCCCGTGGGCAGCCGCTAGCCGTCGTGCTAACAACAAGGCCCGACCGCCGTCGATAAAGTCCCCCAAACACAAAGCACACCCGTCCGCATAGTCACCGAAAACAACCGTCCGCGTTGTACCACACGTCGACCTTTAAAGTCATTAAAGTCAGCGCTATCCGGACCCGGTTTCCGCTCATTTAAACGAGACGTGTGCGGTCGGGGGAGGAGGGGGCGGGTTAGCTTCACGTTAGCACAGGCTTGCCAGATTAGGCGGGGGAAATCTGACCCAATCTGGCAACCCTGAACCCGCTGGTTGCCAGATTGGGTTAGGGTTGCCAGATTGGGTCATATTTCCCCCACCCAATCTGGCAACCCTAGCTGCAGCGCGCCAGATTAGGCGGGTGAAATCTGACCCAATCTGGCAACCCTGAGCCCGCTGGTTGCCAGATTGGGTCAGGGTTGCCAGATTGGGTCAGATTTCCCCCGCCCAAACTGGCAACCCCACGTTAGCAGCATGCTAACGGAATAACAACACCGTGACGGGGATTTAAAACACGATTAACGGACCGTGAAAACAACAACCCGGATAAAGCCGTCGCCCGTCGGGGTGCGGGCTGAGCGGCTCGGCGGGGCTAACCTTCCAGCAGTCGAGAGATGATGCTGTCGACGTTGAGCTCCGTCTCCGCCATGTCTCCGCTCCCTGCTGCCCGCTGCGACCCCCCGGGGAGCGGCACTGTTACACCTCCACACCACCCAACACCACCTACACCACCTACACCACCCAACACCACCCATCAGCCCGCAACATGGATATTATTCACTAAAATGCTAAGAAAAGTTCATTCTTACAGCAATATACAACTTTTAGTCATCCTTAAGGGCATTGCTCTTAATTGTTATTTCTCCTACACACCACCCAACACCACCCATCAGCACCCATCAGTCTGCAACATGGATATTATTCACTAAAATACTAAGAAAAGTTAATTCTTACAGCAATATACAACTTTTTGGGCATTGCTCTTAATTGGGGAGTGCTCTTAATAGGTCTAGGCCCAGCTGTTCAATTAATAAATTAGAGCATTGATAAATCATATACAACTCAATATCCTTCATTGAATTTATATTGTAATGCATGACTTGATTGTGTACTTCGTTGTAATGACAAATTATCATATCTGGTGAAAAAACATTCTTGATTCATGTACGTACTTGCCATGCAATACAACACTTAATGAGTCGACACACTTTCAATTGTTTCTATTTATTCTAAGACTTTCTAGGAAATAAAATATGGGGGAAAATAGAAATCACTAAAAGGCACCCTCACTGAGAGAGAGAGATCTTTCCTCATGAACACACTTTCCACCCTCCTCCACCTATTGTATCAAAAAGCTCTTCCTACTGAAAATAACTGCTACTTATTAGGTAATAAACTCAAATTATGATTTTCTTTCCTTTTCTGGTGACCCCTCATCCAGAATAGTGCTGTTCTTTGCATGTGCTTGAATAGCACAAGTGCTGCTGTGCAATTTCATTGAAACTTTTCACAATGTGCAAGCCATCCCTTCAGATGTCTGATCAAAGCAGTGTGTCTTCATTGGATAAAGGGGTGATGTTATGCAACATCACCCCTTTTTTTTCAAGGTGAGTGTGATTAGCCATTACAAGCCATTACTTGCTGGATAGATCAGTTTACCAGCCTACCCAGTGACCTGTAGCAAATGTTGCTTATATATCCATCATACATCAAATATAACAATACACTACCCTTTAAAGGTTTGGGGTCACCCAGACAATTTCCATGAAAACTCCCACTTTGATTCAACAGTTTTCAGCTGTGCTAACATATTTACACAAGGGTTTTCCTATCAATGAGCCTTTTAACACAATTAGCTATACCATGTACCATTAAAACACAGGAGGGATGTTTGAGGCTTTTAACACAGTGAGCTATACCATGTACCATTAAAACGCAGGAGGGATGTTTGAGTCTTTTAACACAGTGAGCTATACCATGTATATGTTAGTGTATAGTGTATATATATTTTACACATTTTCTTCCCCATGTAGCAGTAACCATTTTTTTTATTAAAAATATGAATAATTATGGAAACAAAAAAGTTTTCTTCTCTGCAGTATTTACAGTAAATTACCATATGATTTATATACTTTGCGCCATGCAACACAATACTCCATACGCACTGCAATACTTATTGTGTATTCAAATCTGTGTGCATCCATCTGTCCTTTTGTAGTATGTCATTAAAGACCAGTGCTTTTCATTTCTACGATATTGTTATTCTTTTTCGAGCTCCGTTTGAAGTAGAAATATAGCTGGCTGATAAGGACACCAATCAGGAAGATTGCAAACGCCCCGACCACTGACGCCCACACTGGGATCGCGGGGACACACGTGCTCACAGGGTCAGCGGGATCAGGAGTGGTGGTTTGGGGGGGATTGACGGGAACATCGGTTGTGGGGGGTAACGGTGGACTCGGAAGGCTGTTCAACTTCGTAAACAGAAAGGGACGATCCTGAAGTACAGAAAAAAAACAAAAAAACAATACACACTTTTTATGGCCATGGACGTTTCAATTTGGATTAGCTATCCATCCATCATAGGTGGAGTCTGCATGCGTACCTTGGAAGGACAGTGCACTTTGGTGGGGTCATAGGTGAAGTTGTTGTAGTCCTGTTTTTGGCCCACAGGCTCCAACTGTTAACACAGAAAAGTTCACATGGTCACCACACAAATCACCAGGCTTTTAAGGGGTACTTCACTGATCTGCATTAAGCTTTGTATAAATAGAAACCCAGTAGTATTTTTGAATGATCATGCATCCCTCCCTCATTTTTCCCTGAGAAGGGAAAGCTCTGCATTTCTTTCAGAAATTGGGTTCGCCAATGATGCAAAATGCGTCATATTGCATCATTGGCGAACCAAAAGTCGTCATTTTGCATCAAAGAAACGCAGAGCTTTCCCTTCTCAGGGAAAAATGAGGGAGGGATGCACGATCATTCAAAAATACTACTGGGTTTCTATTTATACAAAGCTTAATGCAGATCAGTGAAGTACCCCTTTAAGAAAGCAGGAGAACGCATTGAGGTGCATCGCTTTCTATGGCGTCTTCAATATGTCCACTTCAAACATCACTCACCATGTTGTTCCACAGGGCGATGGCCATCTCTGCGTGCGCTCTCTCACTGATGTGAAAGCAGTCCACTGAAAAGAAACTCAGGTCGGCCTGGCCGAACTGGGAACAAAGAAGCATTTGAATCTCATTCAGGGAGTCTTTCGACTGCTGTGTGTGTACATACACATACCTATACACATATGTCTGAATCATTGCAATTGCATTGGTTTTATGACTTACCCCGACAAAAGGGACAAATGAGTTGCGCAAATAGGGTTGAAGGACGACGGTGAAGTCTTCCCGTCTCTCGTATAGATCTCCCGAGATAAGTTTGCGAGATTCAGCCTGGGAAGATTCAGGATAAGGGGTCGTTAGAGAACCGTGGAACCGAGAGGTTTGGGGCTCAATCCTCAAACCGCTTGTACCTGATACTCTCGGTTGACACGTTTAATGGTCTGCAGGTCTGGAGAGTTGTCCTCTGCGATAATTAGGCAGGGACAGTGGGAGCTGCATGAGAACAGAAAGGTTACATTAACAGAAAGGTTGTGCCATCATTTAGCCCCACTCCAATCCCCCAAATGAGTGATTAGTTATTAGTAATTAGTAAAAATGATGTTGTCACGCACGTACAATAGTAACTAAGGAATCATTCTAAGCACAATCCAATAAAAGGCCAGATTGCAGACCTTGGCAACAGGGAACAGGCAAGGTCATTCTTCTTCACTGTTCTCAGTGGATCAATCTGCACAATCTCAACCACATTCACCATTACCCTTGGCATCTACAAACAAAATGGAAGAGAAATTGACGTTAGTCGTAGTGTGCATGTCCACACAATAATTTTTTTTTTTTTAAATCACGTGTACATCAACAGTGTTACCATGTAACATTACCTGATCGTAAAGCATGTCCAGGCTGATCTTGAGGTTGAGACCGTAGTTCTTTGCTGACAGGTTATACTGTGAAAGGCAGGCACATAATAACAATCAGTTCAGATTCAATGTTACACCAATTCACAGATCTTCATGCATACATTATGAGGGAAACACCTACTTGGTCCATGCAGTAGTTGCAAAGATCATTCGTGCCAACGAATATTGTCACAAGTTTCCAGTCGTTGTAAAAATCCACCTTCTGCGTGAGGAAGTAAAAGGGTGAGCCACAAGCTGGAAGGCTTAAGGGCTGATTCTGGTCCCGCGTTCACGCAACCCAAGGGGGTTACGGACCCCTTACGTCCTTGCAGACCCTCCTTGCGTCCACCGTGAGGGCCTGACGTGCGCCTCCCAGAAATTGTAATCTTCCGTTGAGGCGACCAGCCGTATGGACTGTGATTGGTCCGCTCACTGAAACCCCTGTGTGGACTGCGTGGAAGCGTCTGCATGGGTGTTGTGTTGCGTGAACGTGGGACCAGAATCAGCCCTTTAGTTCCTGCACAATAGACCATCAGCAAGGCCTGCCATTGCATAAAGTAACTGCATTTGGGAATGAACCGACGGGACATACAGTCAATTGAATCTGAAGGTGTGTCCAAACTTTTGACTGGTACTGTAAGTGTACTTATTCATTTTCCAAAAATCCCAGATGTTAGCATCACACATCGTGATGTCGATTTTCTTTTCATAAATCCAATATGACCGGTAAATAGGGATCAAGGGAACTCAAATACAAATTGTGTCACTCTATTGGCTCCGTTCGACATCAAGGACCATGAACGATTACTTCGTACTTATAGACCCTCAATGACCCCAACCCCCCCTTATCAGTCACCCCCAGGAACATGAGTGATGACTGGTCTGAGCAGCAGACACTCACCTGGTCTTCCTTCATAGCCTTAATGAGAGCCTGGATCTGAGACGGGATGTCACTGGAAATGCCACAAAGCAACAATTGGGGTATTCCAAGGCAGCAGCAATTCATGTTTTGAAATAAAAGTGATGGACTGAACAGAAATCCTGAATTTACTTATAATGATGTTATTAAGGGATCTGAAGGTGTTCATGATGTTCAACCCCATCCATCACAATCTCACCTAATTCCAGTCTATTGATTTCCTTCTATTCCGTTAACAGATTTCACGGGTGGAGTCTCTAACCCTTCCAGGCTATTTAGCCGAGAAGGTCAATTACCTTCATCCACTCATGTGGCCGAGGCAGTGACAAATTCTTGCACACTCACATTATTGCTATTATTTTGTGGAATAGCCTACCCAGACATTTAAGAGAAGCAGGGTCCGTGGATGCTTTTAAATCCATGTTAAAGTCATTTATATTCTCAAAGCACTATGGAATGTAACCTGCTGTCCTCCTTCACTATTTAAGTCAATTCTTGCTGTAACTTGTTGTTTTCCTCTCACTATTTCAGTCCACTCTGTTATGTCCGTATCACTCTGCTTTATCAATGTATTGAGGTTATTATCCAGAAGTGTTCTGAGACCATTTCCATGGTGAGACTGCACTTTAAATAATACATTGATTGAAATTGATTGCGACGGTGCAACTGAGTGAAGCAATGGTGTTCTGGAAGTACAAACTTCAGACCACGTCTCCCTGCAATCCGGACTCTTTCGTGGTTTATGAGCCGACTTTGGACAACATACGGTCGGTCCCTCAGTACGGTTATTTTACGTCTGGTATCCTGTTGTCCATCACTTTAAGCATGTGAAACCTAAACAATATATGACTAAAATACAGAATTGAATTGAATTGAACATTGCTGTGATCATTGCACACCTTGTCTTGGCTCCGGCCACAGCCATGTTGAAGCCCTTCTGTCTTGGCCCCCGGCCTTTGGAGAAACCCTGTAGTGCTGGGTTGAACTTCTTCAGGATGTCTGGAGAGGTATTAAGTGGATGAGCACTATGGCATTAGGTCATCCAAAGAATAAACCAACACCCACAATAATTAAAACACTGGGTCTGGACACAAGCATATTTAAAATCCCCCAATGTTGAGACATCATCACTTCCATCTGTTGACAGTGGAATTATAGCCGCGTACCGACCAGGACTTTTTCAGTCAGACTTTTTCAGACTTTTCCCATGCTTTTTTATTGGCTCCGCCCACGCATTAGCTCCCCTTGTCGTCACGTACGCACCACAGGGAAGTCCGAGAGGCTTACCAACGGAGCGTCGACGAGCTACGAGCTACTTTCTGAGCCCCTGTAAGAGCCCCTGTAAGAGTCCTGAGGGGCGGATCCTCTCTCCAAACCGCACCCACAAAACCTCATAGCGGGAAAAGTACGCCTGGTCGGTACGCGGCTATTCATTGTGTGTGGTACTTGTTCTGCACAGGGGGTCCCTCAACTCACTTGGCAGTGTTGTGACCGTCTCTAACGTGGCATCACCTCCAATACTGCAAGCAATACAACGGATATCGATGGAGTTTGTGAAATCATAGTTAGGTTTGTGACTGGTGCTAATATGATTTTGCTACCACTGTATGCTGACGTTACCTCCAGGAGACTCCCCTGAACTCTGTCTTTAGCTGCAACACACTATTTGCCTTAGCACCGGTGGCTGCCTGAGAAGGGAACACACAGCCATGTCTTAATATCAATAACAGAAACAGCAGCAAAGTACACCTTGCAGAGAGCCAAAGCAGATAATGAACAACCGTAAGATCAAAGCGTCATGAGAAGAAAAGATTGAACAGAGGGACAGAGTTATCATTGGCAGGAAGAACGATTACAGGGGAGATAATGGATAATATAGCTCAGAGTTCAAGTTTCATCAGAAGCCAAAGACCACTTTCTTTGAGATGGTGAATGCTGCCTTTTTTCCTCTGCATGTAAAGGGCTGATTATGGTCCCACGTTCACACAACACAAACACAACACAGAAATGGTAACCTTCCGTTGAGGCGACACAGCCACAAGGGCTGTGATTGGTCCGCTCACTAAACCCCACTCAGAACCATAAAGGTTCACGACTGCGTCAAAGCGTCTGTGTGGTCGTTGCGTTGCGTGAATGTGGGACCAGAATCAGCCCTAGAATCAGCGTAGTAGGTGCCCTTAAAGTCTGCGTAGTAGGTGCCCTTACGGTGGAGGAGTCCCCCAGGGCGGCCACCACCTTGATGTCTCCCGGCCGCAGCTGGTGAACTATCGTGGTGGCGAAAAGAAAAAGCACAAATTGACGATACGATTGTCTCTCTGTTGTGAGTGCTGCTAAAGGTTAAGTTGAACAACGTCTCTGACAGACTGACCTGAGGTGGGCACTGAGGCAGACGGGCCAACGTCCACACAGGAGAAGTTACTTCCCCAGTTCTGATCAAAGAGATACAGCAACAGGCATTGAGAAAAGAAGACATTATATTAAAGGTTGTATCAGCGATTCTAGGCCGAAACATAAATGAAAACAAAAATCACATTCATCTGATCTTTCCTCCTGATCCGCTAGCTGCCCTCCCCATAAGCAGGACGTCAAAAAATACTATTTATTGTGGTTTGGAGTGGTTGGTAGTACCATTTGTTATTGTGTGTGATCTCGGAGCACAGGCTGACCTACAGAGACGTGTTTTTTTTACGTCCTGCTTACGGGGCGGGCAGCTAGCGGATCAGGAGGAGAGATCAGATGAACGGGATCATTTATGTTTCGGCCTAGAATCACTGATGCAACCTTTAATGTAATCATATTCGGTTTTCATTCATCAATCCATTTATCAGTGATCCAATCCTAGACATGTCTAGCACTTGTTTATTATTTTAGTCTTGCTGTTGATAAGAGACCCATTCAGACACTTTATTGGTTAAATAAAGAGAAGAGGTTATGTCTCTTGGTCACGACTCTTGGACTATTCATTGTGGACCATTCCAGATGTGTTACCGTGATTGGTGCTGGTGGTGGAACCGGCCCCTTGTAAGTGTAGTTGCTGTTCTGGTAAGTTCTAAAATATGGTGAACCCTGAGGACAAAGATCATCCAATTAGATGTGACATCCACACACACTCACTATGTAAAGTGCTATCAGTGCCTTGAAAAGCACAATATGTACACAGAGTATTGTTATTTATTATGAATACATCTTATAGTATAAATTAACTATATAATTCCAAGAATTAGGTTACAGACAAAAACAAATGTTACTTTCATTATACAGTAATATGCACACGGACATGTAAAACACTGTTCTGGTTATCGGTTCAAATGTTGAATGGCAGGGTTCAAACCTTTGATGGACACATCAGCTTAAGATCAGGTGAAAAATCTTGGCGTGAAGTCTTTGATCCCAGAGGCTCCAGCTTTGAACAAAAGACGTGAGTTTAGTAGTATCCAAATATCATCACAGATCCTGCTGCTAACTGCTAAATCCAGCTCACAAACAACTGTTCCATTCTGCACTTGCATTATATCAATAATCTAGTATCTCGCAGGCTTCTGGAAATATAATTTGAACTTGGCCTTTGGAATTAGCCTGGAGACCAGACTCTCTGACTTCTCAGAGAGTCTGGTCTAGATCCATTGGCAAACGTTTATTTCCTGGTTGGTGGACACTTGTCTGAAGTTTGAAATCATTGGATTTCCTTTAAACCAATCATTAACTTTTGGTAATGACGTATGTTATGCGCCACCGCTGGACTGGAGTGTGGAACAGCGGAAACGTTTCAAACTAGGAGCGCAACTTAAACGTAATGGCTCTCGGGAATGCCCTCTGTTCACTGGTTGGTCGGAGGTGATCTTGCTGGAGTAAACGAAGGCAGATCAAGTACTGAGTACTCCAGACCGAGTACTGTAGGGAAAAGAAATTGAGCGGAAGTACATAGACAGGTGGAGCCAGGCTTCTTTGGAATGCCCACTTACTACAACGTAGGTAGTGTTGTAAACATTGCCTACAACAGCCTATACACACTAAACTAATCCATTGCAGCAGAGTTCTACCATGTTGTTCCACAGGGAGCGAGCCATCGAAGTCTGCGCCTTTTGGCTGAGGTGGAAGCAGTCTGCGCTGAAGTATGTCCGGTCAGGAGTCCCGTCCTTTGGAAGAGAGAGACACGATGAACACAACAACAACACTGTGTGTTTCAGATGGGACTCACTACTCCTCACACTATAAAGGGCTGATTACGGTCCCACGTTGACGCAACGCAACGACCGAGCAGACGCTTCGACGCAGTCGTGAACCTTTATGGTTCTGCGTGGGGTTTTAGTGAGCGGACCAATCACAGCCCTTGCGGCTGCGTCGCCTCAACGGAAGGTTACGAATTCTGGGAGGCGCACGTCAGGCCCTCACGGTGGACACAAGGAGGGTCTGCAAGGACGTAAGGGGTCCGTAAGCCCCTTGCGTTGCGTGAACGTGGGACCAGAATCAGCCCTTAAGCCCCGCCCAGGCACATGGGAAATAAACCGGGGTCTCACCGGCCGAGTTGGGAGATCAATGTCCCGAATGAAAGGCTGGATGACCACGGTGAAGTTGGAATGGTCGTCATAGCGACCGGACTCCACAAGGTCAGTGAGGGAACTCTGAAAAAAGAAAAACGGTTGGGTGGGGGTGTAGTGAGTTACACCCCTAACAGCAACTGCACTGTGTTTCCTACACTGAGGCGGTGGCTGTTGTTGGCGCTACCTGATAGCCTCGGATTAATTCCTCCAACGCTTGGTGGCTTTGAGAGCCCGTCTTCGGGAAGATGACACAGGGACACAATATCCTGCCAGGAGGAGAGGTCAAAGGCGTGCATTTCTTTTACGACATCAGATTGTCTTATCAGATAGTGATATGTGGAATGACTGATGATGATCGACGTGGGGTCTGAGACTGAATGAGTTGTCGATGACCCCAATATAAAATAGTATTGCTTACTTGACCAGCCACGTGGGGCATCTGTTGCTGGGGTCTGAGTGCATGGGTCTCAGCGGCAGCAGGGTGAGGACCTCCACCAGGTTCACCAGAGCGCGTGGAACCTGAACACACAAGGCCTTCAGTATTCGGAGATGGCTCGTCGTTCGGCAGGCTCGTCGTTCAGACAGCTGGATCTCTGTTCGTTCTTACCTCTTTATGGAGGTAATCCAGGCTCTCGCGAACATGCCGCAGATAATTATCCACAGAATAAAAGAGCTGTGAGAACGACAAAGTATTTAAGGGTTTGAATGTTGACTAAATGTTTTGGCACAAGGAGGAGACAATCGCAAGGCCCACAATTTTGTTTCAGAATTCTAATTTATATCTAAGTGAAGGGAAACATGAAACGTCCACCTTTTTCGCTTGATGACTTCACATGAGCACTCACCGAATTTTTGCAGCTGTCGCAGGCATCGTTGCCCCCGATAAACATGGTGATCACCTTCCAGTCGGATTCAAAGTTGATGCGCTGAAGAGGTCAGGTTGTATTTAGTGGGTTTTGATGCAATATGGGGAAATGATGCCTCGTGGCATTAAGATTTCTAAATGATTCAAACCACTGATTCTCTAATTTTTACTCATTGTTATTTAGTACATAGACACTGTGATTTGTCAAAACATCTGGATTTCTGGATCTGGTAAACCAAGTATATTGACGTCTAGGCCGGAGCAATAAAAATGTTAAATCATGCAGGCAAAATCATGTCTGGAGAGAGTAGAGGAGTCTCATCTAAAGTGAGGCTGGGAAACACTTTGATAAAAGGCTCTATAGGTAAATAAACCTGACATGAGTAATTACCTCAGTACTTTAACTAAGGATGTGGGTATGACATGCAATCAGAATGCTGTCGTTGCTTGATTAACTTAAACTTAAAATATGATTTGCCTTATGTTACCAAGATGAATAATCTTCCACATTATGTATGCATGTGAAAATGGTAATGATCTAAAATACATTTGTATGTAATACTTACAGGATCACTCTTCATTCTGGTCACCAGGGTTTGCACCTGTTTTGGAAGGTCCCTTTAACATACAGACAGCCATACAGACAGACAGACCGTTTAGGTTTGCACTTCAAAATAAAAGCTGCTAAAACATTTCTGCCGCTGGTTTCACAAATACACGTACTTGCTTTTGGCCCCGGCCACGGCCTGATTCAGGAAGGCGTTTGGCTTGTCCTGCTTGCCCATTCCAACAGAGTAGCCAATTAATTCGGTGTTAAACTTCCTCAAGATATCTGTATATGTAAAATAAATAAAGAGTAAGAGAAACAATTAAACAACAGAATAATTACGTTAAAAAAATCCAACATTACTACAGGGACTCTGAAGTTGACGTCACACCGCTGGGCGTGCAAGGGCATACGTTTGGTCTCAGCTTTGGTAGGGACACTTCAGGGACGTCACTAGGATTGAAAGACTGGGGGGTATTAGCCAGGGCCGGTTCTAGCCCGTTAGTCAGGGCCGGTTCCAGATGCGGCAAGAGCAACAACAAAAAAAGGCATATGTAAAATATATATCCGTTATATTAAATAATAAATCCAAATATTGGTAGGGACAATAATTTCTTTCCCAAAGTGGGTCGGGACATGTCCCTCCGTCCCGATGCTAAGTTACGCCCTTGCCGCTGTGGTGAACGCGCCGTGTTTCAAGCTCGGTTGTTCTGTTTTGTCTCACCCTAAACGTCACCCTCACTCATACCTACGACCACTACGCCACTGAGCAACGGACTCACACATCTCGTGCTTATCTTGATGAACAAATTAATACTCCAAGTGTTGGCTATTTTGTGATTCGTTGGTTTTGTTACAAACCAGAGCCAGGTGGTAACAATACTCACTGGGCAAAGTGGTGACAGTGGTCAGATTTTCATCTCCGCCAATGCTGAGAAAAAAACAAACAACATGGATATTGAATCTTTTTTAGTCCAAGAGGAATCATCCAGAATGTGGTCTACCTTTATATACTCCATTGATGCTTGTACTTAAAGGACAAGTCCGGTAACACATTGAAACCTTTCTCGTTTGTCTAGGATGAAATAGAGTGGTTGACTCTGAGATGTTGACTAGTGGTCCTGTGTCTGGTATTAATAATTAATAGAGTGGTTGACTCTGAGATGTTGACTAGTGGTCCTGTGTCTGGTATTAATCATTAATAGAGTGGTTGACTCTGAGATGTTGACTATTGGTCCTGTCTCTGGTATTGGGCTCATTTAGAATCACCCCTGCCTGCTCCAGAATGGCTGGCTATGGGCATGCACAAACCTGTCCTTAAAACAACCCTAAACACTCATTTTCATAAATGTGCAACTCACCGAGTGGTTAGTGGTGTTTGTTGATGTTCCAAATCAAGTATTGTAGTGAAATACAGTTTCTGTCGTGTTTTATTTGGCATTTTGTAAATGGACAATGGAAACCGTCTGGAACCAGTTTCTATTGTCTAGGATGAAATTGCACTCTATTTCATCCTAGACAAACCAGAAAGGGGGCTCAATGTTCAAAATACCAAACTTGTCCTTTAATACTTTTACTAACACAATCAATTCCAATGAATCAGACTGCTATGTGAGTTCAGCTCCTCCCATCAGGACGCAGCTTCTGCTGCCCGAGGTGTGGCGCTAACAGACACAGGTCACAGGTCTTCCTTTATCTATTCAGCCATTGGCTTCTTAAACAATCTGCTTTTATCAGGAGTTGTCTCCCAGAGCGCGTTCTGATCTGGCCAGATCTCCTTGATTGTATGTGTTCTATCTCTGATGGATAGAACACTAACGCGATATCACACGATATCGTGCTCATGCGCACGAACGTTATGCATCTATTGAATCGTGTCCCAGAGCACGATTGTCTGACTTTTTTCGTGCTACACAGAACAAAATGTAAACCAATGCATTTTTAATGGGAGCGTTTCTCAGACTTTGCGTGATACCGGGCTGGATGGTCACGCCGTCGTTGATATCTATCTTGTTTTGTTTTGTATTGTATTGCTTTACCACGACTACTATTGTAGAACAAATTGATTCATGGGGACATTAAAAGATTCACTCTACTCTACTCTATGATGAACTCTACTGCATTAACATGTGAGATCTGACCATTAAACCGTCGCGAATCTTGACGTACCTCCAGGACAAGCCTCTGTATTGACTCAGAACGTCCAGGACGTCGCTCTGAGCTGCTCCGATGCCGTTGCCTGCCTGCACAGAGAACATCTGGTGTTAAAATAGCTGAGTGTTGTCTAATGCGACCCCACTGAAGTTAACAGTTCATTACTTTGAGTACAACCCAGCTCAAGCTGTTTTATTGACCACACAACCCCCTAGGATGGGCACATCGCAGCATGTAAGCACAGTTCTGCTCAACATAAAAGACATATGAAAGACATCATCTTACATTATATACAATAACAGATGATCAGTCCATATGTACAAAACAGAGAGTATGTACAGAGTGATGCCAGCTACAACCCGGCTTCAGTGGAAATGCCCAGTGTGACTAGTATTTTGTGCTGATGAAGAAATGATAATTTGAACTCACTGTTAAAGAGTCTCCCACTGCGGCCACGACCCTGATATCTGCTGGACGCAGAGCATGGACTGGAAGGACACAACATGATCATAAAATAGCCATGCTTATCATGATGGTTAAAACAACATTCAATGATCTTTAAGACCTGGAGATAAAAAACACTTTGTATTTGAACAAGAAGATTAAGATTAAACTGTTGATACAACAAGGTGGTCTATCTGTGCCACACTCAGCTGGAAAGGTCCTTATTACCGCTGGGACTTTGCACTGCTAACGCCTATCATTTATTTAATTTAGATTTGTAATCAGGATAACAGGATGGATAAGATGATGATTGTTGATCAAACCTTCGGCTGAGGTGATCTTACCTGTGGTGGGCGGGGTGGGGGAGGGGCCCAGATCGGTGCAGGGCATCTCTGTGCCGGTGAACTGGACACAGGAAGAAGACGTCAAGGTCAAGGTCAAGGTCA
>OMLJ01110273.1:0-10532 GCA_900302595.1 Gadiculus argenteus
TAAGTGAAAATTATGTTATATGTACAGTAACCTGAAAAATTGCCCCAAATAAAAAGAACATAAAAAACACTGAGAAAAACACATAAAGTGAACTCACATTTACCCACCCCAAGCTCCCACTTTCCCAAACAAAGCGGGAGAAAGTATCTTAACATGCCCTACAGGGGTCCTATACTAGTCGACACCTAACCGCTAGTCAGCTAACTTAAAAGCGGCGTCCCCTCCGATATCAGGCAATAAACATCAAAACATTTCCATGACAAAAAATAGAAAAAACCCAGGTGTTGATGTAAGATGATATGAAGCAAGTTAATTAAGCACATAGAATAACCAAAACAGAACACATCTGGCACTTAGTGTTACTCAATATTAAAGATAAAGAGCCAGGCACTTAGTAAAACTAGTGAGAATAAGGCACCCTGGGAAGAAACAAATATTTTTTAACAATAGTCCAGTGTTTTAGCATTACCCTACGACTGCAGGTCTGTGCCACAGCAGGATACAGCAGGTTACAGCAGCCGGCTCAAATCCGACGGACTGTGCAGGGACCACATCCTTCCTCAGAAGCCTGGTAGTCGAGCAGGAAACGATCGGCATCTTCTGGGGTGTTGAAGATCATGTCGACGTCGGTGCCTTTGGTGACTCGGAGCCGTGCAGGATAGAGGAATCCGGTGCGCATCCCAGCGTTGATTAATTTTTTCCTCACCTCCTCAAATGGTTGGCGCCGCTTCATTATCTCCGCCGGGTAATCGGGATATATGTGGATCCGTGTCCCGTTGTAGGTCAGAGGGGTGTTCTCCCGTGCCAGCCGCAGTATTTTCTCCTTCACCCGAAAGCTGTGGATCCTGGCAATCATGACGCGGGGACGTGCCCCGGCGTCGGGTGGCTGTCCAAGTCTGTGCGCTCTGTCAACCTCTATCGGGGTGGGGAAGTGAGCAGCACCCAGCAAATTACGCAGAAAAACGGCAAAAAAGTCCACTGGGGTTTTACCCTCAGCTCTTTCTGGCAGGCCCACCACTTTTATATTCTGGCGTCTGGAGCGCGCTTCGAGGTCGATGACCTTTTCTTGGAGCGATTTGTGACTGGCCTCCAGCTGCCGCCATTGTTGTTTTAGCCCGGTCAGCTGGAAGTCATGGTCACTGCTAGCCGCCTCCACGGTAGAAATCCGAGCATCGTGTTCGGTCAAGGTGGCCTGGGTAGCTTGCAAGGACGCCCCCAAGTTATTGAATCGGTCCTCCATCCTTTTACTCATGTCATTTATAGCCGCGAGGATGACGGATGCCTCGATGTTTGCCGTAGCCGCTAGCGGAGCTAGCTCTGGAGCGTCGTCATTATCCCCGATGCTAGGGTTAGCATCAGCCTCACGTGCTGGGCTTGCAGAGGGTGTTTCCATGGCGTTGGGCTGCTGTTTTTGTTTCTTCTTGTTAGGCATAAGTGCACAGACGAAAAACAAGCGTGATGCTTGATCTTTTAGCGGGTATAATCAGTACAGAAATGTTATATTGCTTGAATCTTGATGTATCGGACGGGAGCTCTGAGAAAGTACGTCTACATCATAGCGTGCGCTCTAGCGCCCCCCAAGGTTTTTTGATTAAATAACCAAACCAGGATATTTTCAATTAGCCTCGTGAGACCAGCCTGATCTCGCGAGCTCCATGGTATTTTACTCCCAGTTCAGACTGGCATCGCATGACAGAGAAAATTTGGAGCTGGACGAAAAATTACCATCCAATCAGCGTTAGAGGCGGGTTTAAGTGTGACGCAACGAGTAGCGACTGTTCAGTCTAAACAACATGGAGATGAGTGCAGCTATCGAGCATGTTTGATCAGAATTAGAGAGTATTCCTTCTCTAAAAGAAGAGCAAAATACTGGATAATGGAATTAATGTGAGATGTTGTATTGACGAGCCCCTTCCTCATCACGGATAACTCCGACGTGTTTTGTTTTCTGATGTCGTATCGTCACCAGGGTGCTTCGTGCCACACCATTTCGCTTTTGCAAAGATTGCAACTAACACTCTTTAGCTTTAGGCATTGTAAAATGCTCCCGCACTGAAGGTTATGGACCATTCTCTCTCCTCATGTTTCACGTCCACAATACGAGCCGACCAGCGGTCGCTCACACAGCGCGCAAAAGTTCTGGTTTTGTTCCGTTGCTCCATAGAATTAACGGGGACTGCCGTTTCTCTGACACTCCATTGGTCCGACCTCTCAATGTTCCGAAAAATTCCCATTAGACCGACAGCCCACTAGTCCGACAGCTCATTGTTCTGAATCTCATTGTTCTGAAAAACGATTGATAGCCATTCTGAAGTGCTAGGGTTAGGGTTAGGCCTATAGAGTAGAATAATTATCTCCTCAAAAGGTCAGAACAATGGGCTATCGGACCAATGGGAATTTTTCGTAACATTGAGAGGTCGGCCCAATGGAGTGTCGCACTCATGACATGCCACCAGAATTAACTGCCAAGCCTATTGTCACTCATTTCATATGGTTGTGGTTCAGTATTCTGTTCTGTTCATGCCTTTAGAACAGCAGTATGTTTGGATGAGGAAGAATGAAGCATTCACTTAAAAGTGCACCCTGTTTAAACTGATATATGGCAATAATTGGTTACCATGGTTACAGCGTACACAGGACGCTTTCGATAGACCTCTGCATTTTTTGACTGAGTGTTTACCGGATATTCTAGCCCAGGGGCGTCAAACTCATTTTGGTTCAGGGGCCACATACAGCCCATCTGATTTTAAGGGGGCCGGACCTGTAAAATAAATGCAAAATAACCTTTTTCAACTCCAAATCTTTAGCTTTGTTTTTGCAGTAGGCTATGCTTCATCCTTCAGCGTACATTTGTAGCCTACATAACCACTGATCACAAGGGATATATATTAGATGATTACACATTTATTCAGACAGGCCAATGGAATTGAAATAAAATCCATTTCACTCTCATAAACAACTGGTTTCTTTTTATACAGTTGAGGGGATAAATTTTTACATCTGACCACCTGAACCAACTCACCACACTAAACTCAAGTGGGAGCTATGAAGAAAGTAAACACCTGCCTTAAAAATGTAAATGTGCAAATTTATAAACAATTAAATTAACAAACATAAAAGTAATAGCAGTGTATGAGCGATACGATTAGCCTACATCAGATCAAACTATTTTGTAGGCTAGGCCTACTGAAGCTTAGAATGATGTTGTAGGAGCCATGAAGGTATTTATTAATGGAAATAGATAATTTCGTGGTTTATATTTGGGTTATTTTGGTTGTTATATTTCGTAACTTATTGTTTATTTTGATATCACAGTAATTGGGTAACAATCATAGGGGCGGTAACATCTAGTTAATATAATCACAGGTGCGCTGGTGCGGGCGGAAGTAACTAAGAAAGAGAGGGTGAGTTACTGGGAGGCCGTATTTTTTGTTGACCGCTGTTCTTGATTAGATCGCTGTTCTTGATTAGATCGCTGTTCTTGATTAGATCGCTGTTCTTGATTAGATCGCTGTTCTTCATACTTTGAACACGTTATGATAAGTTGTCATACTTCTACAATAAAAACCGGTAAACGGAATCTCTGATCTCAGTGGATATTTTGTTTAGTACAGCGCGTCGGACAATCAGCTTACACCCTACACTCAGCCTCTCAGCGACTGCTTCGTTTTGGATACTAGTCGCTACATTTTTGTCAACAAGAAATGGCATTAGGAAAGCAACTCCGGACGGATCAAGGATCATCGGAGATAAAGGAAGGAGGAAGGCACTGACTTGAATCATTAGGCTACAACCTCGGGAGACGCACTCAAGAGCCAGGTAGGCTTGCCGGTGTATGCGCATCACGCTGTGTACTAATTGGAAGGAATGCGGATTGCATAACCGTATGCTGATGCTCGTCCATTGGGGACATTGTTTTGAATGAACACCGGTTTGGGAGAGTTGGTCATACCGATCGCTGGCATTGATTGTGTGGATCCGTCAGATGACGAATCTCCACCTGTCTCTTTGAAATTGCTGCTGCTCCGCTAATGTGCGAGATGTTTTTTTTTAATCTGTTGACGTGTCTGGATGCACAAATGTATTAAAGGAACTGGAAAGAAGAAAATTAGTCAAAAGAGTGTTGTTGCTTCAAGTTCTGAAATGGAGAGTGGGAAAAGGCAATCTAAGCTCACTGCAAAGGCTTTGTACAGCAAATTTGAAAAGCTTCAAAGTGAAAGGAAAATAAGTGTGAATAAAATTAAAAGGTTCATACCACAAATTAAATCATTCATGAAGAAAAAGGAAAATGTTTCACAGGTACAATCTCTTTTGGAGAGTTTAACTGAACAGTGTGGAAATGCCACCATGTCACATAACATGCTGATTCCTTTACTCCCTGAGGAGGAACAGAGGAAACATAATAAATGGTTTTCTAGTATTATGGTCTACAGCAACACATTTCAAAGGGACGTTGAGCAGTGGTTGAATGAACCAGAGAAACTACTTACATGATCAAGATTCTGGTGAAATGAATGAACAGGTATTTCTTCCAGCACCTGAAGAAACACAGCTACAGACTGCTTCCATAATTAATACAGATGATCTGCAAGACAATGTAAAACCAAATGACAGTGTGTCAAATGTGGGAAGCAGAGTGTCTAAATCACAAAACTCTGCTACAGGAAGAGAGTCTGTTGCTTCCAGTATTTCTTCTGCACGTCTCAGAGCAGAGGCTGACTTGGCAGCTTTAAGGATGAGACAAAAATGATTAAAAGACAAACATGAACTGGAAGAGGAGGAGGAACGGATACGTAAAAAGAAGGAGCAACTTAAATTGGATGAGGAAATTGCAGCAAACATGGCTAAACTGAATGTGCTCAAGTCTCGGAGCATCTTAAGTGGGAAAACCTCTGTGTCAAAGCGCTCGGATGGAATGAACTCCTATCTGGAAAAAGGACAAGGGAAAACACAGACCCTCAGTGCGAAAGCAAAGTCATTTGCACCACAAAGCTCACAACATGAATACAACTATATCCATCTGGATGCAGGATCAAGACCTAAGGAGAAAAATCCATCTCAGTTAATTCATTCATATGAACCCGACCTATATGCAGTGAATCACAGTACTCAAGAAGGGATGCAAATGCAAGATGGAAATGCCTTAAATGTAAATATTGGTCCAAATGAAGATCAAAGCAATATGTTTGGCATTATGAGCAAACAAAATGAAATAACATCACTGTTGGTACAGCAGCAATGCCTTTCATCTTTGCCTAAGAGGGAGATACCAATTTTTGATGGTGATCCATTAAAATTTCATGCATTTGTGAAGGCCTTCGAGAACGGTGTAGAGAGGAACACTGCAAATCACAGTGACGGACTGTATTTCTTGGAACAGCACACAAGGGGTCACCCCAAAGAACTGATCGGAAGCTGCCAGCATATGGAGCCTGAGAGAGGATATGCTAAGGCAAAAGCGTTATTAAAGGAGCAGTTTGGAAATGAGCAAAGGATTTCATACGCATATATGGAAAAAGCTCTTTCATGGCCGTCAATCAAGAATGAGGATGTAAAGGCTCTTCGAGATTACAGCCTTTTTCTCAGAGGTTGCTGTAACGTCATGGAAGAGGTGCAATATCTGCATGAATTGAACATCCCAGCTAACATGCTAACCATCATAAAAAAGTTGCCATACAAATTCCGGGACAAGTGGCGTTCTGCAGCCTGTGAACTACAGGAAAGGCACAGTCGGAGAGCTACACTCATTGACATCACAAACTTCATAGAGAGACAAGTGCGGATTCTAACTGACCCAGTGTTTGGAAACATACAGGACACGCCATCACTGATGACTAATAGAGGGGTGAACAAGGCTAATCCACAAACTCGTTCTGCAATTAAGGGAACCAGCTTTGCCACCACTGTAGCCCCTGCGATAAACAGAACTCAGCCTGGAACTAGAGGAAAAGAGCATATCGAGTCTGCTAGGAGGACATGCATCTGGTGTGGAGAAGGACATGCTTTGGATTCGTGTCCACAGTTGGGGAAGAAGACACACAAAGAG
Source organism: Gadiculus argenteus (assembly GCA_900302595.1). Classification (NCBI taxonomy): domain Eukaryota; kingdom Metazoa; phylum Chordata; class Actinopteri; order Gadiformes; family Gadidae; genus Gadiculus; species Gadiculus argenteus. The sequence goes on from OMLJ01110273.1 coordinate 6,047, forward strand.
AAGATAGGCTTCTTAAGAGAGAAGAGTGTCTGTTTTGGCTGTTTGTGTATTGGACACATCAGCAAAGTTTGCAGAAAACGGATTTCCTGTACAAAATGTGGTCTCAAACATCCAACTGTTCTTCACATTCCTCAAAAAGAAAAGGACAAAGACTCAGACCAAGCTGAGAGGAAATCAGAGGTGTCCGTCGACAGCGCTCTGATGTCAAGTGGGCTTACAGGGGCTCGTGATCACGACTGCAAACTTCCTATAGTTCCAGTGCAAGTTAAGTCCAAGAAGGGCAGTAAGATTGTCACCACCTATGCTTTCTTGGACCCAGGAAGTACTGCAGTATTCTGTACAGAAGCTTTAAGAGAAAAACTCAATGTTGCAGGAAAGAAAGTCCACATTCTCCTACGGACGATGGGCCAAGAGAAAGTAGTGAGCAGCCACATGGTCCCAGGACTGGAAGTGGCTGGCTTGACTGGGGAGCATTTCTGTGAGCTGCCCAAGGCTTTCACTCAAGCACACATGCCTGTTCACAAGGGAAACATTCCAAAACAGAGTGATATTCAGAAATGGCCTTATTTGAAGCATGTTCATTTGCCTGAGATTGATGCAGGGATTGAGCTGTTGATTTGGACAAATGTCGCTAAAGCCTTGGAACCCTTGCAAGTGATTCGCAGTGTTGGAGATGGACCCTATGCAATCAGGACAATGCTGGGCTGGACGGTGAATGGGCCGCTGAGAGAAGACAATGATGATGCAGTGGACGGTGAGCAGCCAGAGTTAACAGTGAACAGAGTGTCAGTTGTGACTTTGGATGAACTTTGGCAGCAGCAGTTTAAGACAGACTTCCCTGAATGCAGCTTGGAGGAACGGCCAGGCATGTCAAGAGAAGAACAAAAGTTCATGAAGCTGGTTGCAAATTCAGCAAAGCTGGTCAGTGGTCATTATCAGATCAACCTGCCATTGAGGAATAAGGACGTTAGTATGCCAAATAATAGGAAAATCATTGAGCAGCATGCCTTACACCTGAAGAAGAGGCTTCAGAAGGATTCCTCATTTCATGCTGACTACAAGGCCTTCATGAATGATCTTGTTGTCAAAGGCTATGCTGAAAGGGTGCCTGAAGAGGATTTGGAACGTAGTGATGGCAGGGTTTGGTACATCCCGCACCAAGGTGTTTACCATCCTACAAAGAAGAAGATCAGGGTTGTTTTTGACTGTGGAGCAAGTTTCCAAGGAACATCACTTAATGCTCAACTCTTACAGGGCCCAGATCTTACAAGTTCGCTGATTGGAGTGATGAGCAGGTTCAGGAAAGAACCAGTGGTTATCATGGCGGACGTCGAAGCAATGTTTCACCAGGTCCGGGTACCACCAGAGGACGCTGACTTATTGAGGTTCCTCTGGTGGCCTGCTGGAGATTTAAGTCAAGATCATGTGGACTTCAGGATGCTGGTGCATCTCTTTGGGGCAACGTCCTCTCCCAGCTGCGCCAATTTTGCCCTCAGGAAATGTGCAGAGGACAACAAAGGACAGTTCAGCCAGGAAGCAATGGATAAGGTCCTACATAGCTTTTATGTAGATGATTGCCTAGTGTCTGTGGCTTCAGAGGAGAAAGCTGTGTCTCTTTATCATGAGCTCATCGCAATCTGTGCTAAAGGTGGGTTCCGACTCACAAAGTGGATAAGCAACAGGCGTGATGTTCTAACTGCAATACCTGAAGAGCACAGAGCTAAAGACATGAAAATGTTGAACATGGACCAGGATTTGCCACCTGTGGAGAGAGTGCTTGGTGTGGAGTGGTGCATTCAGTCTGATACTTTTAAGTTCAAGATTGTTGTTAAGGACAGACCACTCACTAGGAGAGGAATCCTCTCTACAGTTAGCTCCATCTATGATCCTCTTGGTATCGTGAGTCCTGTCGTCTTGTCCGCAAAGAAGATCTTAAGGGATCTGTGCAGGAGAGCACTTGGCTGGGATGATGTCATACCCCAGACCGTGGCTCAGGAGTGGACAAGTTGGCTGGATGAACTTTTCCATTTGGAGAAATGTAACATCATGAGGTGTCTGAAACCATTGGACTTTGGTGAAGTGACTACGGCACAATTGCATCATTTCTGTGATGCAAGCGAGGATGGCTATGGAGCAGTGACTTACCTGCTGTCACGAAATGCACACTCACAGGTGCACAGTGCTTTTGTCATGGGAAAGGCAAGGGTGGCACCATTGAAACCTGCTACCATCCCACGAATGGAGCTCATCGCTGCCACCATGGCCAGTCGCATTGATATCTTGTGGAAGAAAGAGCTGCACATGCATCTTCAAGAATCTGTGTTTTAGACCGACAGTACTTCGGTGCTGAAATATATCAGGAATGAGACATCCAGGTTCAGAGTCTTTGTTGCCAACAGAGTCACAGAAATTCGCAAGGCTTCACAACCGTCTCAGTGGAGGTATGTTGGAACGGCAAGTAATCCAACCGATGTCGCCTCCAGGGGTGTTAAAGGCGATGCATTTCTCAAGGATGCAACATGGGTGTCAGGGCCTTGTTTTCTCCTTCAACCTGAGAATGAGTGGCCTGTCAACCCTGAGAATGTTCATCGACTCCCAGCAGATGACCCTGAGGTCAAGAAGGAAGCCACAGTGAATACTGTACAGGCCAGTGAGGAGGCTGATGCAGTAACTCGCATGATCCACCACTTCAGCTCTTGGATCCATCTGAGAAAGTCTGTAGCTTGGATCTTGAGATTTAAAACTTGGCTCTTATCTCTCTGCCAGAAGAGGAGACAATTGAATATGGCTCTTGCACAATCTGCGTTGGATATGGAACAACAACGACGTTCATTGGAGAGGGATATGGAAACATTCAAGAGAAAGATGCTTTCAAGTTGTTTATCAGTGGAGGAGTTGGAGAAATCAGAGCTAGAGATCATCAAGTTCAGTCAAAGGGGGAGGTTTCCAGAGTTCTCCATGCTGGAAAAAGGCAAAAGTGTCAAGGGTCATAGTCACATCCACACACTCTGCCCACTAATGAAGGATGGAGTTCTAAGAGTCGGTGGTCGGCTCAGCAGGTCATCTATGCCAGCAGAAGCTAAGCATCCCATAATACTGGCAAAAGATTTACATATCTCAACCCTTCTGCTGAGACATGTCCATCAAGAGGTGGGACATAGTGGGCGAAACCACATGTTGTCCAAGCTGCGTGAGAAATACTGGATCTCAGGAGCTAGTACAGCCATAAGGAGTGTTCTGTCAAAGTGTGTGAGCTGTCGACGATTGAATGCTCAGCCAGTGTCTCAGCTAATGGCAGACTTACCATCTGAAAGGGTGATTCCAGATGAACCTCCATTTACACGGGTAGGAGTAGACTATTTTGGACCTTTCGAGGTGAGGAGCAGAAGAAGTGTTGTTAAGAGGTATGGGGCAATTTTTACCTGCATGGCCTTAAGAGCAATCCACATTGAAGTGGCACCTTCCCTCGACACGGACGCCTTCATAAATGCTCTCAGGCGCTTTATAGCAAGACGTGGTCAAGTACGGGAATTTCGCTCAGATAATGGGACGAATTTTAGGGGAGCAGAACACGAATTGAAAACATCCATTGAGCAGTGGAATCAGGCACAGATTAATGATGTCCTCCTTCAGAAAGGGATAAAATGGACTTTTAATCCCCCAGCTGGCTCCCATCATGGAGGTTCTTGGGAGAGGTTAATTCGATCAGTCCGTAAAGTCCTCAACTCTACTTTGAATGTGCAAAGTTTGGATGAAGAAGGCCTTCACACAGTTCTCTGTGAGGTGGAAGCCATTATCAATGGCCGACCGATTACAAAAGCTTCCATGGATCCTCATGACCTGGAAGCATTGACGCCTAATCACCTGCTGCTTTTGAAGGCATTACCATCTTTGCCACCAGGAGTCTTCCAGGAGGCCGACATGTACGCACGCAGGCGATGGAAGCAGGTCCAGTACATGTCAGACCTGTTCTGGAAAAGATGGGTTAAGGAGTACCTGCCTCAATTGCAGGAGCGGCAGAGATGGTCAGGAGCAAAGCGCAACCTTGTTCCTGGAGATCTGGTGCTTATAGTGGACAGCACAGCACCTCGTAACTCCTGGGTCATAGGAAGAGTCCTACAAACCTTTCCGGATAGAAGGGGCTTTGTGCGTCAGGTGCGCATCAAAACTAAGAGTAGCTGCCTGAACCGGCCTATAACCAAGGTCTGTCTGCTGCAGGAGGCCGATGCTGGATGTGGGGAGGCTGTTAGGGATGACAATACCTAGACCTCTAGCTTAACTTTGACACTTGACTGATAGTGACTGTGGCGAACACAGATCACAGGGCTATGTGCTGGTAACCTCTGGCCCTACTGACTGACTGACCTTTTCACAGGATCATGAGGACGGAACAAGACAAGGAATGTAATCTCATTATGTGGACTGTTTAGTTTTTATTATTTCATGACTCGTATTGTGTATAATTATTGAGTGATAGCTTAATAAT
>OMLJ01110279.1:0-10540 GCA_900302595.1 Gadiculus argenteus
AAAGACAACACACAAACATATAGACACATGTGGATACACACATGCAGATAGCCACACAAACATGCACACACACACAAACACACACAGATTCTGACATAGAAACATTGACACACATCAAATCACCCATACACACCCACACATAACTATTATTGCACTCCACTAGGTATTGATTAAATACGGCGAGATGGTTAAAAAGGCACTACAGATCAGTGATTCAGGCAAATGTGGTTTTGTGTGTGTGTGTGTGTGTGTGTGTGTGTGTGTGTGTGTGTGTGTGTGTGTGTGTGTGTGTGTGTGTGTGTGTGTGTGTGTGTGTGTGTGTGTGTGTGTGTGTACACACACACACACAGCCATTAAAGGGTGTAGAGGACATGTCTTACATGGTGGATTTTCCCTTGTTAACTTTTCCCTGATACACATTCTCTATCAAAAGGTGTTATTGGGGCTTTTGAACAAAGCCACTGATTTCAAACGGCCTTGGACAAGCAGAATAACAATCAACTTCATTAGAACTCTGTTCCCAATACGGCGTCTGTAGTGTGCTAAGCACACTTCACAGAAATACATGGAGGAGAGGAGATGGTCTTTGTTTTCTGTAGTTTTGTATTCCTGTTGTTTCTTTGTCATGTTTCTTTGCTGTTTGCTTGCCCTCCTGTGGTCAGAACATGTATTAATACTGCTTTAAAGGGATAGTTTGGAATGTCGGACATCGGACCTCAGTTCCCACTGAGTGTGTTAGTTATCATTGGAGATCGTTTTCAATCCGTTTCATTCAGTTCTTCTAGTTACAGAGATCTCTGGTGCTAGGCTAGCGCAAGTCAATGGGAACTGCTAGCCTGTTAATAAAAACAGTTTTACCCGCTCCACAGAACACCTGAGACTAATCGATTTTAACGCAAGTCTATCAATGTAAATATCTGTGTTGATAGAATACTGTTAGAAATGACAAATTAATAAATAACTACCCTTCCATCGCAATGATTGCGTTACATTTTGAAGGACTATCTGAACTATCCCTTTAATGATGTATATTGATATTTGATAAAACGGCTTCTGTGCACCGGGGCGCCGTTAAGCCGATATGATACCGTAGTTAATAGCGCTCGGATCTTTATTCCAATTTTGGATCTTTCCGTCACAGTGAATGGGCAAGTGGAGAGAAAAGAGAAAAGTTTTAAAAAGCATTAAAAAAACAACAACATTTAAACCCGAAATGGCTTCGCATCGCACCACAGCGGCTCAGAAGGACCCGGCAGGCTGATGTCCACTGAGGAAGAGAACAGACGCAGCGGAACCTGAGGAGGACAAGAGGAACTGGACAATAATTAACTGATGAGGAGATTACAGGGAGAGATGAAGAGGAAACTGAGGAGGAGGAGGATTAAACAGAATCAGAGGATTTTTTACTTAAACCAAACAAGACAGGACACACAACAACAGAGGATTATGCCTATAACTGGACAATCTGGATGGTTAAACTTTGGAGCGGTAAGGTGTCTAAACATTTAAGTTGCCTTTTGTTATGAATCAATAGCCTATTATCACTGTGTGTGGTTAAGTGTTTACAATGGTGTTACGAGAGTAGCGTATGTGTGTGTGCGAGAGTGTCTGTGTGTGTGTGTGTGTGTGTGTGACATCAGCGAGCAAGTCAATGAATGAGTGGGCGGGCGAGTGAGCGAGAGGCAGTCTAGCGAGGAACGAGACGAGTCCGGTTATGTTGGAGCAGACGTGTACTGTGAATAAAGTACCAAGCCGCCAAGCATCAGTTCCCGTGTCTTCAGTTCCGACCTATGAACAGACCCACTGCCGTAGTCATAGTGAAGGGTGTTACCCCCGACGGACATCGGCCCTGGAGGGACGTCTCCCCTGTGCTCCCCGACTACGGTATGAGAGCCACGCAAACAGGAAAGGTGTAACAGTATGTTTGCTACGTTCATGTTATGGTAACTGTACTTTTTAAATAAATGAACCTAGTATTTTATAGGTTCAAATAGACACAACATATCGTCTTTATTAATTTCACTGGTAGTTCGTTTTGCTCAAATCGAAATAGAGGCCTGCCTCTAATACAGGCTGTATTATTGTATTGTATTATTGTAATACAGGCCTGCCTGTATTAGAGGCAATTTCGCGATTTGCGGGAGTCAAATAAAGGCCTGGGCCTCTATTAGAGGATTTACGGTATGCCACATTTCCTTGGCTAAAGCAAAAAGGCAAAATATCAAGAACAAATATTCCTTAATCCTCATCTTTCGCCTTTCTTCATGCCATTCAGTCTCTAATGGGTATTATTGACCCAAAATAGACAGAATCCATTAACAATAAGAGCACACACACACACGCACACACACACACACACACACACACACACACACACACACACACACACACACACACACACACACACACACACAGCTTTAATCAAAGCATGGCATGCATTGAGAGAATATGTTGTTGTGTCTGTGTCATCCTGTGTATGTGGGAGCCGGATCTCCAGGAGTCCATCTGTGTACGCTGTGTATTTATATTCTTATGTTAGAGTGCAGATGTACGGAGGTCTTCTCCTCTGTGTTGTGATGATGAATGCTGGGTGCGTGGGTGTGTGCGGTGTTTGTCTGCAGTGCTTACCACATTGTTCTGAACCTTGGGTGGGAGTGCACTCAAAGGCAAGTATACATAATCAGTGTTGCTTATATAACATGTGTCAGTGCTGTGTGTGTGTGTGTGTGAGTGTGTGCGGTGATACATTTGGAGCTAATTTAAGTAATGATTAGTCTCTAGCCAGACTGCTGGTCAGTCTAAGGGTCAAGGTGACAATACCCCCTTGTCCCTAACGTCAATAACCTGCTATTCCCCCCCCCCACCACGTTTCTGCAGGAACTTCCAAATGCTTCAACAAACACATCATCTCACCTTGTACAAATAACTTCTTGGCCAAACAGAACATCACTTCCTGGTGCCCCGTAAATAATTGGTTTAAACCAAATGCTCGGTGACATGTATATACTTCACACATACACATTACGTTAATTTACATATCAAGCCCTTTATTTTCTGGGATTTTACTCAAAGCATGCTGCGTGTCAGGGGAACAAAGCCAGAAATATTTAATTTGCTCTTAATTATATTTGACACTTTCAGTAATGTGGAAACCACTCAAAATAGAGCCATTCCTCCCCTTCTGTTTCCATGACAATGTACTTTCCTTTTTTGACTTTCCTATGCACAGAACAACACAGAGTCAGACTGCAAACGGACAATCTTCTTTATGGCAACCAAAGCCAATTATTTATGCAATCGAGTAATGTGCAGATCCAGTGATGTGCAAAAGCAGCAAGTTATCGGCAATGATGAGGTATTTTGGTTAATAAGGTCACTGGCTAGGTCAATATATATGGTTTCCTCATGGAATATAACAAAGAGGGGAGATGTGGGGGTTTGATGCTGCTGGGGTGATCTGTGGGGCCTTTTAGAGGCAATACTCTTTAGAGAGAAACCTAATGTTCTCTTCCCACCCTGTTACACACCGGGTCATTATACAGGAACCCCCAATGCCTTATCACTGGCACTCACCAGCAATGTAGGAAGAGAGGATTCAACAGTCACTGCAGATAGACATGTACATAGAGATCTTCTAAAGTATTTACTGCCCATGGCCCTGTGAGAAATAACTTTATATAACACGTGATATATAAAGTTGTGATATATATACTCTTCAATCAGCTGGACATTAATTTGACATGTTTTGTATGTTGCCATTTTTTTGTATGATTGTGAACAGTGAAGATATTGTATTCTATGGGTATGGCCTTCATACGCTCATCCAGAATTATAACCAAGCATAGTTTGACACCTTATCATACTTAAAGTAAGCCTTAAAGCATGCACTGTGCTCAGGAGACACAAAACACCACATTGATCTCTCTCTATCTGTCTTTCTTTCCTTCTCTCTCTCTCTCTCTCTCTCTCTCTCTCTCTCTCTCTCTCTCTCTCTCTGTCTATGAATTCGTGTTTGTGACTGAAGTCGATGTCATTCCAGCTGATTAGATATAGGTTGTGTTTTTTACGCGGATGACAGCCTTATCTTCACTGGCATCATCTGTCAGCAGCTCTCTGCCTCAGAGCACACGCACACACACGCACACACACGCACACGCACGCACGCACGCAGGCACGCACGCACGCAGGCACGCACGCACGCATGCACGCACACACACACACACGCACACACACAGAATAGCCCACGACAAGAGCAGGAGAGGACGACTGGCTGTGGGTGAGCATACCTGTACACCAGCGCGTCGTCCCCGGAGCTGTTGTATTGCACCTGGAACATCCTGACGCCCGACGTCAGGCTCTGGCTGTTCCAGCGGACCAGAGCCGAGTTCCCCGTCAGCTCCATCAGGGAGACCCTCCGCTCGGGCGTCCCCCGGCTGTCGTTGCCGGGCAGCGCGGCCCTGGAGGAGATGAGGATGTCTGAGGGGGCGGGCTCGGCCGCGGCGGGCTCTCTGCTGCGGCTGGTGCTGTTGGCTAGATGGGGCATGGCAGTCACCACCAGCTCCACGCGCCCTGTGGACTCGCCCGCCGCGTTGGACGCAATGCACGTAAAGTTCCCAGAATCCTTCAGGGCCGTCACATTGATGTCCAGGCTTCCGTTGGGATACACCATGGTCCTAAACACACAGGGGGGGTAGGAATTATCAGCTGGTTTTATGATATTATGTAGAATATATTCTGTTTATATTCTATATTCTATATCTATGTTATCTATATCTATATTCTATATATTTAACCCTTGTGGCGACCACATTCCACTTGGTGTTGGACAGATGACTTAAACATAAGTGAGATGGGGTGTGTTGCACCTGGAGCTGTTGGAGATCAGTCTCCCCTCAGGACTGATCCAGTGAACCTCCGGCTCCGGGTCTCCGTTGGCTTTGCACTTGAGGCTGGCGGGCTGGCCCTCCAGCCCCAGCGTGCGCGGGGACTTCCGGGTCAGCACCGGTGGGTCACAGATAAACTCCTTTTGAGGTTAGAAATCAAGAAGATTCGAGTTAGGATCAAAATGTTTATTTCAGATTCCTTTATTTCAGACACAGTGGGAACCAATATTGCATTTTCATTGCAGGAACCAGAGTCTAAATGAAGTTATGGGAACATTATTTTACCCCTCAAAGGTCCCTTCTCAGGGGGTAGTACATGCCAGAGGCACAGGGAATGCGGGGGTGGTGTTTGTAGTACTGAACATCCCTGATTGTTCCAGAACTCAAAGCTTTTTATTTCAGCCAATACATTTGTCTTGGAACACAAAACATTCATTACCAGCTATGACTGCTTGCCTGTTATGTTGTGCATTTGACTGATAAAAGAACTTGAACTTGAACTTTCTCAGAAAGGCCAAATTACCTACTTTGAGTTATCGAACAGGGAAACTCCAAAATATATCTCCAAAATATGGATGCATTCAAGAATGCACATATTACCATATTCCCGCAAACTGCCATACGATAATATTTTGATTCAATTCAGGGGCACTCAAGGCAAGGCAAGGCAACTTGGCTTGCCAACTGGATATTTAAAACAAAAACAAGCCATTTTTTGTACAAAGACTAAAGTGCCACATTGCATTTAAGTGCAAAAGTTTTTTATGGCTTAACTTAAAGAGTCTGTAATGAGCTTTCATTTTGAACGTAGACCATTCCCACCCTATCTGTGTGGATAGTTTTATTCTAAATACAAATATCCCTCTTGTCTGCTGTTAGGATTAGCCGCCAATGTCGCCAGATTGGGACGATTTTCCTTTACTTTCCTTTTACTTTAAATCACATTAGGCAAATGGAAATCTGCCAATCTGGCAACACTGTTAGCAGTGCTGCTAGTAGCCAAACTGTCTGAAACTAGACATCCTCGCGCTCACACATGTGCTCGCTGTCGCTGCTTGCCTCGTTTAACTGGTGAACAGATACGTGAGCGGCTGGGTGCACTTGCGCAGACAGTTTCACAAACACCCATTCAGGGAGATTGTTAAAATAACGATGGATGGATCATTACACCCCTAGGAGATAAAGTTGCGTTTGTGCGATTGTGAATCCCTTTTTCTATATTATTATTAGATATTAGAGATGAGTCGAGATGTCACCTCCTCAGGGATGGTCCAGAAGTACTTGGCGCTGAGGTCGTCGGGGGAGGCGCAGGTCTCCAGGTCGTCCTCGCGCGTCAGCCTCCGCAGCCACAGCAGCTCACAGTTACAGTGCAGCGGGTTCCCCCCGAAGCTCAGCACCAGCGACGACAGTGGCGAGCCTCTGGACTTGGCGTACACCGGGATCCTCAGGAACAGCGGGTCTGGGGGAATCTTCTTCAGCTTGTTGGACGTCATATCCAGCCTGGGGACCCGGCGGAGATCAGGAGAAATCACACAGATGTGCATGCATGTGTTACAACACATGAAGGACAATCATAATAACAACAATCATAATAAATTAACCAAATTCCCTGATTGGTGGGGAACATCGATCACCACATGGTAGGGCTGAGCAATTCATCAAATCTATTTATTGTTGTGTGATCTGTTACTGACCGGAGAACAGTACGGTTTGTATTTATTCTTATTTTCTCTCTTTTTCTTTTATAATTCACTCGTTAAATAAAGATGTTATAATATCAATTCATGCATCAATTCATATCAACACATGGGCTTGTCCTACAGGAAAGAGCCGTTTCTATATCTCCAAATGGTTCAGCCCTACCCAGGACTCTGGGCTCTTAGCCCTGTACCTGGCCAGCTTGTGCAGGTTGGTGAACACCCCCTGGGGGACGTTCTCTATGAGGTTGTGGTCCATGTTGAGGGTGTTGACGTTGGTCAGACGCCCCACCGTCTCCCAGGGCGCCTGTGCCAGGTTGTTGTAGCTCAGGTCCAGGTCCTCTAGCGTTGTCACAAAGTCGTCAAAGGCGTGCGGGGAGATGGAGTGCAGCTGGTTGTTGGCCAGGATCAGGTGGCGCAGGTTGGTCAGCCCCTTGAAGTGGTCATCCTGGAAGGCGGAGGAGAACCAAGGAGAGGAACTGAGCAATACATCAGGAACATTCCGGTGGTAACATAAGTAAGGTAACATTCAGCATAATTGCTGAAGTCATATCTTGGCCAATTGTGATATGTAACCTAAATGGGTTCTCCTAATGCTGCTGATTCACTGCGCCTCATTGGCTGTATCCTAAGCCAATCAGAGTACATTCCGTAATCACTATCTGCCTAAGTCATCTATTTGACTTGGCATTTGTTACACTAAACTCAAGATTAACCTTAAAATATGACAAAGCAAACAATTTGAAATAAAGATAATCCATAATGAGAATAAGTCCTGGTGATGTTTGTGCTGACCTTTATCACAGTGAGCCTGTTGGAGTCCAGGTGCAGCGCCCTGAGGCGTCGCAGATCACTGAAGGCTGACGGGAGGATCTGACTGATGGTATTTCTGGACAGGGTCAGGTGCAGCAGACTTGTCATGTTGGCAAAGTCTCTCCTTCGCACCGCTGTGAGTTAGGGGAGAAACACAGAGACCTTGGCTTAACCCTCGCTGTTGTTATGCACAATGTGCTGATGGATAATCCCCAAAGATTAAAAGGATGTGGATAGGGTCATCTCAAGCAACATTTTCACAAGAAAATTCAATGGCTAGACCTATGTTAAACCATTTGCTGAGTTGTGTACCAACATTCTCCCAAATGTTTCCAACAATGTTCCAACTGTGAGTAATATGACATTTATTCAAGGTAAAGGTCCTTTAGATTGGCGAGTTTCCATGTCAATGTTATCCTATTCCCTGTCCCCCTTAACTAACCCCTAACATATTGATGCAGCTAACTTCGATGTGCCACTATGACAAGTGGCTCATGCCAGCCACTACGCTAAAGCAGTTATACTTAAATACTTGACTTGGGAGTGCCATCAAGTTTTTTTTACTTTAATTTGATTTAGTCCGAGAGAAGGAGGCCATCTGCAATCTATAGACTGCGACTATACAGTCAACTGTGTTTCCCAAAATGTTCCCATGCAATGCATGGGCAAATCTTGTATAAATGTCATTAAAGACATTTATACATTATCTCTCTCTCTCTCTCTCTCTCTCTCTCTCTCTCTCTCTCTCTCTCATCAACACACTGACAACTGTTAATAGCTCTCTGTGCACACTCTGAATCAAAACATGTTCTTGCGAGGGAGGAAGGATTGTTGGTGACTTTTCCCTGCAGAGAACTCTGTGGGCCAAATTCACTAATATAATTAATCCAGAGTTCACAAATCAGTATAAGGGATGCCAGAATGACCAAAGAAACCTAATCAAACCTCACTTTAAACATACGGAAACCTAAGTCATACACATACACATTGTACCGAAGACATTCATTTAAATGCTTCTGCTGCAAGGATGCATTCATTTAAACATTTAAAGATGCAACCTGTAATATGTGGCCAACTGTTGAATAGGTCCTCCACAAAATAGGGGGCAGCATTTTACCAGAAACGTGTGGTATCCACCCGCATCGTAACAGATAACCAAATGCACCGTCCCCATTGAATACAGTGCAAAGCCTACAGTCAACTGAGCAATGACGTAAATACAAACTACAAAATCTGCAAAGCAATAGATAACTTTCCAGTAAAACTTCTTATACAGCTTTTAAGTCTCTACGTCATATCCAGGTCCAACCCACAGCCGGGCCCAATATATCCTGACTGATCTACGTGTAAAAATGCCACAGTGTTGCGCAATAATTGCACAATAATATTGTTGCACAATAATATTATTAGTAATAATTAATAATAATTCATACTATTATTAATATAGAATAATGCCCCCTGAAAGCACACACACACACACACACACACACACACACACACACACACACACACACACACACACACACACGCACACACACACACACAGACAACTGGGTTTGAGTTAAATGAGTTCAGTTCTTTTCTACAGCAGTTGGCTCCTCGCTGAAAGAGGATGTGATGGTGAAAATGTTCACTGGTCTGTCATTAGGAGAGAATGGTTAGTAGGTTTGGACCCGGAAGTCGTGTGTGACGTCAAACTTAAAAGCCGAATAGAGATTCAAACTTAATTTAAAATATATATTATGGTATGCTTGGATTCTCTTTATATTCCGGGAGGAGGGCGACGATCATGATGATCAAACTGGTGACGGTTGTTGGACGTTACCTGTGATGAAGTTTTCCTGCAGTCGCAGCTCCACTGTGCGCCGGTCGATGGCCGAGGGCACGAACAGCAGCCCTGTCTTGGAGCAGAGGATGGCCAGCGACGGAGAGAGGCTCTGGCACATGCAGCGCTTGGGACAGGGCTGGCCCTTGCAGGCCACGGCCAGGAACAGCAAGGACAACCACAGCCGCTCCATCGTCGACCAACGAGACAGCTGAAGCGAGAGAGGACACAAAACAACGAGAGCACCGGTGAAACACGGCTCTATAGCGACCAGATAAAAGACAGAGGAGAGGATGGATAGATCTTCTTGAATGAGGAAGGGAAAAGAAGAAAGGACAAGGAAAGCCACTTCAAACATGTGGTCACACATTTCATCAAGTGTGAACAACTCTTGTTCACACGTGTTCACGCGGAATGACGTAACAATGAAAGTGGTTTCCAGACCTTCTTAAAGTCAGACCTACTTGCATTCCTTGCACAATAGATTTTTTAGAACATTTTTGTAAAATGGTGCAAATATCGGTTACGATTTAAGTTAATTACATTTGCCTTGTTGTTTTATTATCTATGTATTTATCCATCTCAATGAATACCCAGAGGGGCAAGTTACCCATACCAAGAAATTACCCTTAGAAAATAGTCAGAGAAGTGCTGGGAAATGACCAGAAGGGAGGTAGCAGACGATGAAACTCACAGAACCACTAAGGTTTAAACTGGTTCACCGATACAGAGTTTACTGCCAGTGAATCTTCCTATAGTTGAATGGAAAGCAAGACAGTGAGAGTGAGAGACAAAGAGCAGACAGACAGCACTTTGTGCTGTTATAGAACTCTGTGCATCACTAAACCATATTAAACGTGTCTCCTCTGTATAGATCCATCCATTTCACTAATAGAAGGGCCGGGGGATAACCAATAATAGCACAACATAAAGGGGGTCTTTGCAACGCTATTTCTGAACTCTCTGACGTCGGCCAATACCGAAATAACTTTGAGTGCATACGTGCTCATGTGAGGGGAAAGGTTCTCAAATGCCTCATGAATGCTTGATCGATGCATTCACCATTTTTGTGTGTGTGTGTTTGTGTGTGTGTGTGTGTGTGTGTGCGCGTGTGAGCCTGTGTGTGTGTGTGTGCGTGTGTGAACCTGTGTGTTTGTGTGTGTGTGCGTGTGTGAGCCTGTGTGTGTGTGTGTGTGTGTGTGTGTTTGTGTGTGCGTGTGTGAGCCTGTGTGTGTGTGAGCCTGTGTGTGTGCGTGTTCAGAGCAGCATTGTGTTCTATCCTGTGTGAGTACTCATTGACAGTATTGAACGGCCACTATGCA
>OMLJ01110288.1:0-17409 GCA_900302595.1 Gadiculus argenteus
TGAGCTATTTACGGATGGTTGCACCATTTTGGTTTTAAATGTTTACAATCTAATGGCTTTTCCTCCTGTCCCGCTCCAGAGAACTCCTCCTTTGAGAAATAGCCATGTCAACCTAAGAGTCAGCCGACCTTGTTTTACATAGAACAAACACATACACACAAGAGCACGTACACATACACATACACACAAGAGCACGTACACATACACACACACCCGTGCATGCACACACACACACCCGTGCATGCATGCACACACACACACACACACACACACACACACACACACACACCACCAAACAAACACACACACACACACACACACACACACACACACACACACACACACACACACAGCTCACCATCCACCTCTCCGTCCACGTCTACTTTCTTCTCCGTGAGTTTGGCGGCTGGCACCACGGTGGCGATCTCCTGGATGCCGTCCATCACGTCGTCCATAGCGACCTTCCCGTCCGTCGCCAGGGCCTTCTTTAACCGGGCCAGCTCTTTGGGCTCGTTCTTCTTCCTCTTCTCCGCCCGCATCTTCCTCTTCCATTTGCTCCTCAGGCTCTTCGCCATCTTCCTTAACTCGTCTGAAACAACATGAGTTAACGTGTGGTCAGACGGAGACACGTGTGGGCCAACGTTACATTACTTTTAAAACCCTTCACATTTAGCATGTCAAATGTGGTTTCACTGATCCATGATCGGTTTATTATCAACCTACTTTAATATAACGGACATGTTGATCAGCGATCAGACACCAGAACAGCTCGTTAGCCGTCGCAGGCTAACCTAGAGCTGCGGGTTATTCCATTTAACTCAACCCGTTACACATTTCACACAGAGTTAAATAAAGACATAGTCGTAAAAATAACAAAACCAGCCATACCAACCAGCTCTAACTCACCAAAACAAACGTAGAACGCCAAGAACCCCGCTGGACCAACTTTACACGTTACACGTGTTTACCAAAGGACCGATGGATGACGCATGTTCCAATAAGGAGGGCGCTGATTGGCTGTCACCGTGGTCATTCGGTCGCAGCTGATTGGCTACGAGCGACTGGCAACACGGAAGTCTGAAGGATTGTAAACATAAAGAAGTTGAGACCATATGGAGGTCGGAGTGTAATGTTTGTATTTTTAATTGTACACGTGCACATGAGGGAACGATGACCCCAGGGAAGTAAAGAATATTTATTAAAAAGTTAAGTAAGAAGAAAATGGCAGAAGAAGCCATGAGATGCGACGCTTTAACGTCACCGGCTGAATCGACAAGCTGTTCAGCAGGTGGGTCTCAGGTCTCCCCCCGCTGGGTCCAGAGCCCCCTGCTGGGCTCAGGTGCGACTCAGATGGGACTGCAGCTGCTGGATGCGGCTGCTGAGCAGTTCATCGTCCACCGGGACTTCCAGACTTCGTTTGGTTTATGTGAGAAAGGCCTGGCTCTTCTGGAGGACAACGAACATGAACACGGCAGGTAAGACCACCTCTACCTCACCATGGATACCATGGATACGGGAGGGTTTCATCTTCCCCCTTCCATTGGGGTCAGGATAGTCTGGGGTTTTTGACTTAGGTACCGGATTCAATCTCAAGCTGACCTGAAGGCATCTGAGCAAGCTGCCGTCATAACCATATGTCTCCTTAATGGTATGCACCTCTAAGTCCCGTTGTATTGAAGCATGTTCTAACTGACTCACCCCTCCAGGGGGGCGGAGGTGAAGGAGGGTCTGTGTATCCTGGGGGTCCAGGCCCTGGCAGAGCTCGACCAGTGGCCCGCAGTCCTCCCTTGGGTCCTCCACCAGTACGGGCGGCCAGAGGAGGTTCCTGCCCAGATCATGCAGATGTGGTAGGAGATCTCTGCAGTGGTTTTCAGTTTTGTATGATTTAAAGTTGTGTTGTGTGTTTTCTTTGTTTTTCAAAGTATTTGATTCCTCCCTGTCTGTCTGACAGCGTCCTCCTCTACTCTAAAGTGGGCCAGGAGGCGGTGGTGCAGGAAGCTACCGGTGCCTGGCTGCTCTGCCCTGCGGGCGCCGCACCGGGCCCTTACAGGACGGTGGCGGAGCTGTACCTCCTGTGCGTGCTGCTGCCCCTCGGGCGCACGGACGACGCGCGGCGGCTGGTCCTGGGCGAGGTGGGCGGCCGGGCGTTCAGCGAGAACCAGAGGCAGCTGGCCCTGGAGGTGGTGATGGAGAAGGAAGCCCAGGAGACGCCGGATGGTTCCAGTCGCAGCCTGAGCACGGGTGTCCCAGGGACCGCCTCGCCCCCTAGAGGTTAGGAACAAGACTTCTGTCTCACCTCACGCACCACATTAGACACCTTGCAATCAATTTCGAAGGATTTGAATTGTCGCTGAATTACAAGTATCCACAAACTGAGTTCTTCCGTTTTAAAAATACGAAAAGAGAACATAAGTATTTTACTTCATGCTAAAAGGTTCTTGGTTTGATTCCCAGGTTCTCATCTTTTAATCTGATATCAACCCTAATAATTTGCACTTATCCCTATCTGCTCCTTAGAGGACTTGGCAGGTATGTTATAACCACAGGCTAATTGTTGATATTAGCCTGATGTAAAGATTTAAATCACCCATGATTGAGTTAAACTCACTCATTGTAATTTGCATTGCATCAAAGTGTCAGAGAGCGCCTTTGTTTATGAGCTGTCCCTTTTCTGGGTGTGGTGCGGCGTACAGGAACCGCGATGGACAAACTACAAGCGATGCTGCGACTCGTGTGCAGAAGCCTGTCTCTGAGCAGGGCCGGGTGGGTTCCTCTGCGCAGACTGTTCATGTCTCTGGTCATCGTCTACATCGTGGTGGTGAGGATGAACCCAGGTCAGTCGCCCTCCCTCCGTGTTCACCTGTGTTCATATTTTAATGTGACTCTTATATTAATTTCACTATTTTGGTATTGTATATGTAAGCTTGATTACTACTTTTGAAAGCGCTAAACAAATACATTTATTACAACATCATGTCCACAATCACCATGGTTCCTAGCGGTCAAACCAAGCCAGTTACATTTAGAGATGCTTAGACAATACAGGCCAGTACAGGAAACCTCACACAACACAGGACACTTTACACAATACAGGCCAGTACAGGAAACATCACACAACACAGGACACCTTACACAATACAGGCCAGTACAGGATACCTTACATAATACAGGACATCTTCAATAGGCCAAGGTAGTCGTTGGAAAGGGAGGATGGGGTGGGGGTTTCAGTTGGTTGCATTCTGCAGTCTGACCACTAGATGCTGCAACACTTTATGCACTGGCCCTTTTAATACAAATATAATGAGTCGTTTTCCCCCGTATGTTTTACTTCTCTACAGCACTTCCTTCTTCCTACCTCTGGATCTCCAAACTCGTCCAGCTGTTGAAACAGATGTGGAGTGTGATGTTTAAACAGCAGTATTCCGCCTAACTCAGAGGAGAGGACTCTGAACAACGGAAAACTATGTTTGATTCTCTGTTCTGGTAAACATGTGTGAATGAGGTGCTGGTTGCCCTCCAGAGGAAGACGATGAGAAGAACAAACTATATTTCTATATTAATTTTATAATTTGGTGGAAATATTTTAGATACATAGTCTGTGAAATTAGAGAAATAAATGTCTCTTGTGTTTTAATAAAGTAACATTTCATATGTGCGTTCAAATGTCCTGTGATAAGTCTAACTGAATAGTCCTACAACTAACCTGGGCCCTGTACCACGAACCTCGCTGAACATGCCCAGGCTTTCTTGGGAAAACCTGGCTTGACTGAGACGCAACTCGTGATCAGAGTTCAACGGTACCACCACTCTCGCTTTTAGTCGAGCCAGGACTTCTTCGGATTCGTTTAGTCGAGCCAGGTTTTCTGCTTTAGGTTCAATGCGCGTTCACGTGAAAGGGGCGTTTATAATTTTACTCACCTTTACACACTGGATAGATTTATAATCTATTTAAATCAATTAACTCATGAGGAGTTCAAAAATCAGATTACAGCTAGGGGCAACACACTGCACATATTAAGGCTAGGGAGGCGTGCTGGCAAAAAATAGCCGATTGTGTAAATTCATATAAGTGAAAAGATTCTGCATATTATCTATAACTATGCCAAATGCAGAATTGTTCGCCATTAATCCAAATATAGAAATTATTATTAAAAAAAATACAAACGCAATGTCCAACCTGCCTTATTCTATACTTTAATTTAATTCACTTTGAATACACCCGAAATGTATTGCATATTTTCAACTGCTGGGCTGTAGCGGCGGTGGCGTAGTGGATTATAACTGTAACTCTGTCACGGTGACAGTCTACCTACTTCCACTGCAGCTGGGATTGATCAACAACGTTTTACGTTGTTCTGTTACATATTCAAGCGACAGATACATTTGTACATAACATTCCTCGGCAGTGCTCTAAATGTGCAGACCCCGGTTATACATGATTATACATGATTGTTTACCGGTTATACGTGAGCTGATAAGTTTCGTTTCTCCGACGGCTCTGAAAACGAAACCGAACCTTTCAGCGTCAGTCTTTGGTCTCGTGGCCTTAGGTCTGTCAGCTGTTCTCCTAGATATTGGACCAGAGGAAAGATGCATAGTGGAAGTTCCCGCTACTACTACTACTACAGATCCATGGGGGGTTTTAATTCGAGGAATAACGGAACAGGTAAGCGATATGATTAAATCGTTCAGAATCTCTGTCAGTTTCACTCCTGATCGAAGCGATTATTTATAGGCCTAGTTGTAACTTTTGATCAAATGACAAAACGACAATATACCGACAGATATATTGTTGGTAATCTTTAATTTGACAAATTATCGCGTTATGAATCGCTTTGGATAAATGCGACTTAAAGGTACGCCCTAAAGGTAAATAAACTGAAGCCTGATCCAATACTCGGTGTGGGACTCGAACCCAGGGTCAGACTCTCGCTCCTCAGGGCGGAGAGGTCTGGAGAACTATGAACGGACCCCAGAACGTCGCTTCTCAGAGTCGAGAGGTCTGGAGAACTATGAGCGGACCCCAGAACGTCGCTTCTCAGAGTCGAGAGGTCTGGAGAACTATGGGCGGACCCCAGAACGTCGCTTCTCAGGGTGGAGAGGTCTGGAGAACTATGGGCTGACCTGCTGTGTCAACGCTCTGCTCCAGTCCTTCATCGCTACGTCGGAGCTGAAGGACCTCTTCGACAGGTAACCTCACCGGACTGTACACGCGTATCAATCCGGATGTGATATTCCATCTTCCATCAGCCCTAAGTCTTCATGTGATTCCGAACATGACGTGAACGTCCAATACTCCAAGGTGGGATTCGTCGTCTGTGGAGGATGCTCTGGATAACGTGCCGGTCCATCTGAAGGGGGTCCTGGAGGCCATCAGAGACCTGTCCTGCCGGGCTCCCCACCGGGACTTCCTCCGCTGTCTGGACCGACAACACATCCAATGTGAGGCCCTCCACACTATAGTAGAGATATATGTTTAGGATGATGGAGGTGAGTAAGATGGTGATGATGACGCAGATGAAGAAGAAAATGATGGTGATGATGGCTGTGGCTTATGGTGATGAGGAAGATGGTGATGAGCAAGAGGGTGGTAGTGATGATGATGATGATGTCTGTCTGTGTTGTCTGGTGCAGTGAACGTACAGCATGATGCAGACGAGGTCTTCCTGGCGGTCCTGAACTTCATCCAGCAGCAGATGGATGACAAGGCCTTGGTTGGTGTTCGTTAATCATACTGATCACATATGTACAGATCCTCTATTAAATCAAACTGCACACACCCATAAAGAGGCTGAGGAATGATATCCATGATTCAGATTTGACCTGTACATCCCCCTGACCTGCAGGCCTTGGAGATCCAGAGTCTCTACCGGCTGTCTGTGGAGCTTCACCAGCGGTGTCTGGAGTGCTCCTCCATCCGGCCATCGCCTGGCCCCACTTACCTGCTCAGTCTGCCGCTGCACATCGGAAATCACACCTCCTACAACCACACTCTGGTGAGTCCAAGACATACTGTATTTCCATCTTTCTACCTATTCGTTCATCTACATCCATATACCTACATTCAGTGGTGGGCCGTCAAGGCCAGCAGGGCCTTCTCTGCTGGCCCTGACAAAATCAAAATAATATATATATATATATAATATATATATAATATATAATATAACGCTGTGTTTCAGTGTTGATGCCGCTTAATCAGTATATTTAATGAACCCGTTCAACTACTCCTGGGCTGGAGGCGGTGCACTTGTAATATTGTCGCTATACTTAATTGAATCCGTCAAAGTTGTGAAAGCATCCGGTGAACATTATAACAATAACTGTGAAAACTTGTTCTTGTGTCATGTGTGTTATGTGCAATCTGGTTGCGGAGTGACATAATGAAAGATCTGATGGTGATGCTGCATTAATCTAGCTGCGGTAATGCACAGTGGTGTGCGTGTGCGCTGTTGTTGTTGACGATCAACTGTCTTGTTGTTGATGTTATGCAGTAGCGCATAGTGGGAGGCACATATTTCGCTGTGTTGGCTCTATCGGCACCTAATGTGAAATTTGTGTGCATGTTGGTGGAGTTTGTTACTGAAGACCCTGACTTAAACCCCACGATACGCTACTGCCTACATCCATATAATCTTATATTGAATATATATTATATATATCCATACATTCATCCATCTATCTACACATCCGTGCATCTATGGCTATCCATCAGGCTACACATGCTAACACCGTACTTCTTCTGAATCCTAACACCAATCAGCTGATACGTTGTGACTGTTGTTTTTCAGAAAGACTGCCTGGCGGCCTTCTTTGAGCTGCAGGAGTTGACCGGCATCAACATGTGCGTCTGTGACCAGTGCAAAACCTGGACCCGGTCCAGACAGGTTAGTGGTCTCTGTGCCCAGGACCC
Organism: Gadiculus argenteus; assembly: GCA_900302595.1. Lineage (NCBI taxonomy): Eukaryota > Metazoa > Chordata > Actinopteri > Gadiformes > Gadidae > Gadiculus > Gadiculus argenteus. The sequence goes on from OMLJ01110288.1 coordinate 6,911, forward strand.
GGTCCAGACAGGTTAGTGGTCTCTGTGCCCAGGACCCGGTCCAGACATGTTAGTGGTCTCTGTGCCCAGGACCCAGTCCAGACATGTTAGTGGTCTCTGTGCCCAGGACCCAGTCTAGACATGTTAGTGGTCTCTGCCCAGGACCCGGTCCAGACATGTTAGTGGTCTCTGTGCCCAGTGCAGAACCAGGGCCGGTCTAAACAGGTAAATTGTAGACCCTTCTGTCTTGTCATGGAGAACCGTTCCAGCCTAAAGACCCTTCTTTCTGTTCCACAGGGATTCAGGATTCTATCTCTGCCCACCATTTTGTGCGTGCAGCTGCAGAGGTTTCATTACACCAACCGCGGGATGTTCAAACTCGACTGCTCCGTGGAATTCCAAGAGTCTTTGGATTTCAACGACGTTTGCACCCAAGATATGTTTTCAAAGGACTTCCAAAAGGTGTTTTTTATTGAAATATATTGAGGTTACAATATTGAAAGCCCCTCTTTTAGCAACAGTGTGTGTTAGACATTACAAGTCTATATCAACCCTATATCGGTAGATTGATAATTGATAGATAATATCAGGTCTGTTTCCATCCATACGCAATTTATTTAATTGATACGTGTCCATTCTCATTCCCAGCATTGTCTTTACTTTTCAGAACGAGAGCACAAAGTACAGCTTGTTTGCGGTGATCGTCCACTCCGGGTCTGCAATGTTCGGGCACTACACCGCCTTCGTCCGGTCGGCCCCCGGCTCTGGCTGGTTCTACGCAGACGACAGCCATGTCGGACCTGTGAGTGGTTATTCTGCCACTCTGTTTGTTGGTTCCAGTGGCACAAGTGAAACCTAAGATCTTCCACTAATCTGCAGTGAATGTTAAAAGGCATTTAGATATGTACCTTAAAGGTCCCATGGCATGAAAATGTCACTTTATGAGGTTTTCTAACATTAATATGAGTTCCCCTAGACTGCCTATGGTCCCCAAGTAGCTAGAAATTACGTTAGGTGTAAAACGAGCAGTAGGTATCTTGCTTCGTCTTTGAAAAAAGGAAAGTGCAAACGGCCCGATTTGAGATCTTTCCCCTTATTTCATAACAAGGGGAAATGTTACCTCCCCTTTCTCTGCTTTGCCCGCCCAGAGAATTTGGCCCGCCAATGAGACGATGAGCTACGACTGTGCGAGCGCCACATGTGTGTGTGTTTGTGTGTGTGTGTGTGAATACATACACTGTAACACAAGTGTTGTACTTCACTCCATTATTATTTGGATAACTGTTCTGCTGTTGGTGAAAAGACTATAATGCGGGCAGCAGGGAGCCTCCTTCATGTCGTGGACTCGCGGCGGTGGTGCCTCGACTCGACCACCACTGCCGCCGGCTGACACGAGGTGGTGCCGACACAGAAGCGGGCTCAGGCGGGAGACAATCCCGGGTTCAGTCTGTACTTCAGATTGATGTGGAAGTGGAAGAACCAGAGACGTCGGAGAACCCGACACAGTCGTTTGAGATTCATTATATTTTCCGGAGGCGCACGTAGCTTTTTGCCGTGATAATATACAGTACATAGATAGCCTGTATATAATATGATATTATTTACATATAGAGCTCCAGGACTCCCGCCGGGGCACTCGGGTGTTCTAGAATATTTACAAAACACGGCCAAAAGCTGTGTGCACCTCGCCATTATGATACATCCACTGTAAACACTAGTGATGGTACCGTGGCCACAAGCTGCTCAGGGCCACACCCCCACCCTCCACCTGGACCCGCCTCTAAAAACGGTGCGTTTGTGGGAAGCTCATTGTGGGACTGGCTCGTAGTGGCTAATTCTGCACCAAGGCTGAATTTCTTGAACGTCTTGAAATACTGTATTAAGGGCCCACTAACACCTATATATAAGCATCCATAAAATAGCATGCCATGGGATCTTTAAGAAACAGGATATCCAATTTAAACAGGATATTAGCGTTGGACAAAAGGAGGAGGAATGGAACTCGATGTGTCAATGGTCTAGTTCCTGTCCATCTCCACTGTGTTAGAAGGTCCACAAATATAATAACTAATAAGGTGTTTATTGTTGTATTTGATGGTTTCCTGCCCCTGAACCTCCAGGCTTCCTGGGAGGCTGTGAGGGATACATACGGCGGTCGCAACAGGTGAACCTTTCTACATGCTGATTTTGTATTTTAACATATTAATAACAATGATAACACAATGAGACCAACGCTCCGATGCTCCCAGCAGGACAGCCTACATGCTGCTGTACCGGAAAGACCCCACCCAGACCCAGGGAGGGGGAGAGGGGGAGAATCTAGAAGAGGAGAAACTAGAAGAGGAGAAACGAGAAGGAGAGAAACACGATGGAGAGAAACGAGAAGGAGAGAAACAAGATGGAGAGAAACGAGAAGGAGAGAAACAAGATGGAGAGAAACGAGAAGGAGAGAAACAAGATGGAGAGAAGCGAGAAGGAGAGAAACAAGATGGTGAGAAACGAGGAGGAGAGAAACAAGATGGAGAGAAACAAGAAGGAGAGAAATTAGATGGAGAGAAACGAGGAGGGGAGAAACAAGATGGACCACCCCAATTATCAGGCTGATAGCGAGAATTAAAAATGTAACGAATTCAAAATTTATTCATCAGGTGCATCACTTTTTGTTTCATATTTTCAAATCATCTTTAATTACACATTTTCAAACATCCTGCTCTTGTTTCTGATCTATCTCACCTTTTCTCTCTATTCATACTCATACTTAGTTAACATACTGTACCTTATATGTGTGTATTTGTGTATAAATATATACTGTATATTGTGCATGCAAGCAAATGTATTTATATGGGTGTGTATGCATATATATGTATATATGTACACAGGCCCAACTCTATTTTTGCAGAGGGTTTTCTGATTGTACTTTCTGATTGGTGGGGGGAGATTAGCTTTGGGGACCATTGTTGGAGTTTGGAGTTTGCAATTCAATTGAAAAAAAACTCAGTGGGTGGGGCTAACGTGAATCTAGTCTGATCCATTGCTTTGGTCTGAAGTAGAGTACCTGGATAGAAACGATGGAATGATCTCCATGAACTTTCCAGGGAGTTGGTGAGAGACATTTTAAACTTAGCAGAGTTTTGTTTAACAGAGTAGCTAACCAACGTAGAGGTGAATAGCGCCACCCAGTGTATTGGAATGTGTTCACTAGCTCTGCATCGATCCATTATCTGGAATTGATTTGTCTTGGATTGATGCGCAAGGTAACCAATCAGGCGTTAGGTTCCGCCTTCCAACTTTGATGGGTGACTGAGTTTTAAGTTATTCATGAAGCACTGCGACGCAGGAACATGAAATGTAAATGTAAATAGTGAAATAATTATAGGCCTATATGTATTTTACATCAAATTAATCGGTATTTGAATAAATCAATGGCACATTTAATAACACATTTATGTATTTAATTCCAATGTTAATTAATGAATTACACATTTAAGTAATTATTTAATGGTGTATTTATTTATTTAATCGTGGCACTTTTATTCCTCCATATTAAATATGTTGTAGATACATTCCTTGTTCGTTGCAGAATTGTATTCTCAATACAAAAACGGGTTTAGTCTTTCTGATAAACCCGCTAGGGGGCGGTAGAGTCAACACACTAATGAGGCCTTCTGCCCCGCGGCTCTCTGCGGACCACACACCGTCTGGTAACCGGGCTGGGGGTTGTCTGAAAGAGGAAGCAGGCCTTCTGGAGCTGTTGGGGAAATACCTGCACTAGTGTGTTGACTCATTGTTGTATCGACACCCGCCGCCACCACCACCACCACCACTACCACTTTGACTGCGACTCTGAGAACGAGGAAAAAACGCCCCTACCAACACGCACACACACCTTTCAGTTTCCACAGAGCACACATTCTTCATTTCTCAATCCTCCCGGCCCCACAAAGTGCTATGTTGCGTCCCACTGATTTCGTATTGCGTTGACTCTTCTCCAACTCTTGCAAGTTCCCACATAGTTCCAGCAGCACGGGCTGTCTTGGCAGGGCCGCCGCTGCAGAACTCGGCCCTCTCTTAAAGCGAGAGTTCCCATGCTGGGGCCCCTGAGAAGCGTCTGACGGAATGGAACATGTCCGCGCTGCGGGGGCCCATGCTAACAGCACATAGCTCTCCGGGAGTTAACAATAAAATAATGGACAGTGAGAAACCTACACCCAAAAATGTGGTGTATTTGATACAACTAAATTAAAGTTATGTTTTGGACAGGAAGGAATAAGGCTGCATGAGTGCTGCTCTGTTCCACTTCTTAAGCTGGCTGCTAAATGTAAAGTGTTCATGTTGGGGAAACAATGTCAACATTGTGGCCCAATGACTGAACAGACATTTTCAGAGCTGAGTCATAGTTCTTGTGCTCAGTGGTTGTATAGAATATCTTTTATTATACAATAACGCTGTGTAACGCTGATTATGGGTCTGCTGCTGTATGAACAGGGTGGTAGACCAAACCAGTGAGTACTACTCAGGGCCGCCGCTCCCCATACGTAGACCACACAGAGGTCGAAGGGCCCCGAGCACTTTGGGGGGCCCATAAATTAAGGTTGACAATTAGTACTCATGGTACTCTGGTACTACTACCAGGCCCTGGTTCATAGAGGAGCTGACCCATACTAGTTAGCATTGTAAGCTACATTGTTTTTGTCCTATGATGATGGCTTTGCGAAGAGGCCCTTTATGTCAGTGTTTATCAATAGCTCTCAATGTCAAGAGGGCAGAGCGATGTCCAGATGTACTGTCACATGTTGGGAGGGATTGAGGTATATGGGGAGGGGGTGGGGTGTGCAACCCTTTTGGTGGAGAACAAGTATGCGACGCACACTTCGTCCCATGGTTCTATTGTCTCGGAAGCAGCAGGCGTCTCCGACCCCCTGCAGGGCACGCGACCACATAAAGACCGCCGGCAGTCCTCCCGTCTGCCGTCGCTTCGTGCGGCAGCACAGAGGGGTGCAGGTCTCTGTTCCCATGGCCGGTGACTCAGCGAATGGCATTGTTGTGTGCGTGCTGTCATGCTGTAGGCGGCGTGATGTTGACACACAGTAGCCCTGGCCGTCTGCAGAGGTTCCGGTGATTGACGTGTGCACAGCGAGGGGAGATAGCTGCATTCCGGGGGAGGTGATGTGTGGTCGCGGCTCAGCGTTCCACTCTCTGCCTCTCGAGGTTTCTCTGCAGGGCTGTGAGTGGTGACACCAAAGTGTCGAGTCACACCCCCCCCCCCGCTGTGTTCACAGAACAGGGCTTGAGGTTTCATATTAACGTGTCGTCCTCATTCTGTGTTGATGCGTATTTACCAGTTACTAGGTGAGAGCTGTGTTTCCAGGAGGAGAGAGAGCTTTGGCTTGTAAGCGATACACCCTCAGATTTCCTCACTCTTGTGTTTTTAGAGAGCTGGGTTCTTACAGGCTGTCCCGTTTGTAAGGTTCTGCATAGAGAATGCTTAAAGTATGAGGAAAATCATTAGAATACTGTAAATAAAACAGAACCACAGTCCCAGTCATGCAGCAGGTCAGTAAGGAGCAGGTAGAAGGCAGATCGTGAGGTCAGGCTGCAGGTATTGGGGATCACTCCTAACCAACGCACTCTCAAAGCTGCTGTGACCCTCTGAGACCTCATTGGACTTCTACAACTCCTGCTTGATAAACCATGTTTACGGCCTAGTGAGCCATCACCCTCAGCTCCTATTTGTGTGTCGATGACCTGAAATTCTTCTGGAATTCTGCTCATTCCTGTTCACCCAAAAAATAAAATCCTGCCTAACTCGGAGCCGACTGGCTCTGAATTAGGCAGACTAATCCTATTTCTGCAGTCCTCTTGTTTTGGAACGAAAAGCTTGCCGGTTCTTTGCTGTTTTTTTTTCAGTTCTGAACTCAAGGCCTAACTTGTTTCCAACCAGGAAACGATCTTCTCTCTGCTGGCAGAAGAACACGATGGTGACCATGGTGAATTCTGCTAGTAAATAGCAAACAAGAACTGTAGGAAAATGTCTGCTGTATGACTTTAATTTTCCCTCCCCTGTGCAGAAAAATGTATTAAATCAGATGGTGGAATGTGATGCTGAGAGCTTTTCGTGTTTGCTCATGAAGTGAAACTCCTAACTGATTCAGAGTTATGCAGGTACCTGAAGGTAAATCTTCTGCTGCTTCTTATCTGTCCGCTGGGACATGCGTTGGGCACCCACTGCTATTCACTCATCTAACAGAAACCTATTTTAGATATGTCATTAAGGAGTGGGTAGGGGTGAGGGTTCTACAGGTAGACCTCAGGCATCGAGGAGCAGTCGCAGCAGTCTGCGGCTGGGATTCAAACCCCCTTAACCATAGAGTCTAGGGGTGGGAGTGTGACTCCCATTAGGTCTCTGGTGTGGGTCTCTGGTGTGGGACAGGACAGTAGACTTACCTCCCAAACCGGGGATCCACCAAGCAGTGGCCCCTCACTTCGGGGCACCCCAGTGACGGTTACATGGTCAGACCAGATCGGATCGGATCGGATTAAGCCATTAACCGATGTTGCATTCGACGGGGGGCTGTCACTTGTCCGAGTATACATGCATCGGATCAGATTGGAATAACGGTGGAGACCTGGCTAACTCCGCTACACTAGGTGGCGCTGTAGCCCTTTCAACAAGTGGTGCTAGAGCCACTTCCTGTTCACGGCTACGTAAAAGCAACAACAAACTATCTGGCGGCATACAAACAACAATGGCGTACGAGGAGTTTGACCGGGCAACAGCAGTGTACATTTTGTTAATTTGTATTATTTATTCATTATCTTATTAATTATCTCGTCTCCTTCCAATTCCGGGTGAAATTCTTGGGCATGCGCCGGACGCAAACTCCTGGTAATACGATCCGATCGAGTACACATGCAGGTAGATAGCCGACTAGGACCGGCTCAAGCCCAGCTATCCTATCGGCTTCGCTAATCCGATCCCGAGATGATCCTTTTGGCGAAGCAGATCGAATAAACTTGTTTACATGAAACCAATCTTCATTCGATACGTTCATTACACGATTATGCTCCTGCATGTAAACGCAGTCAGTGTCTTGGCTATAGAGCCCTATATGGGGGTCGACTCCCATGGGTTCCACCTGTTGCCTCAAGACATACATCTCCATTAACTGGAGGCTGCTTTTGGATGCAGGCTGAATGACTCAATGGTTAAAATCATAAGTCATATCCATACTGGTGGTCCAGCGGCGAGTGCACACTAGCGGGTTGCTCTGCTTAGCCCGCTAACATCTGCTGTAGCCTAAAAAGAACGAGATTCAGTGGAGTTTACATTACTAGCTGTCATGCAGACGCCTTCCATCTTATCTTTCCCACACAGGAGAAAAAAGTTTCCTCTCTAGAGAGAGAGAGAGAGAGACAGACAGACAGACAGACAGACAGACAGACAGACAGACAGACAGACAGACAGAGAACTAGACTGCAGAGTTAGACTTTGCACACTCATTTAGTTTGCCACCCTAAGAGTAATAAATAGCACATCAGCTAAATCACCTTGAGATGTGAGCCTTCCAGTCTGACCGGCATAACCTACAACCTCCCCTCTGGAAGACGATAACATCCTAACTTTTGCAACACAACGTTTTAAAATGTGACAAGGTGTAACTCATGCAGAACAAACTGCAGAGGTGGACAGGGATCTGATTAGTTTGTGTCATAGTGACTAAACATGCTTGCGTTCTGATTGGCCCGTGTCAATGTGACTAAACTTGCTTGCGTTCTGATTGGCCTGTGTGAAAGTGACTAAACATGCTTCAGTGTGAAGCATGCCAGTTGCTGGGTAGAATAAGGGAGAGGAAACATGTTATTATTTCATGGAGATGTAGGGCTTGCCAGTATGGACAAGTAGTTAATCAGAAACTAAACTATTCAGCTTTTGAGTGGGTTAGTGGGTTTGATGATTAAACTGGATTGATGAATGATTAAATAGTGAATAATAGAACTGTTGAAATAAAGTTGAAAATGGAATGTTCTCTTTAAATAATACAGAAATTGGCATTTGTTTGTAATGGTAAACCATTTAATTTCAATAGATAGGCTCTACAATTCACAGGGTGAGGCAACCCTAACTCACTGCCTACCTTTGTCGCTTAACAGCTAATGGCTGCCGTTTGCTAGAACTAGCTTTGTCTAGACTCCCACACACATGGTTGGTCCACCAAGGTAGAGACCCCTATGTTACTGGGAGGGGCTTGTGCTCATCTGTCTTTGTCTGAACAGTTATCAGCCAACCATTAGAAGTAGCACTAGCTAGGTGTAGCCTTCGCATGGTTGGTCTCCCAACGAGCAATGAGCACTGAACTCAGGAGAAATCCCTTGTAGTTGTAAGTCAGTTAGTGGCCAGCTAGAAGCTAGAAGTAGCATGAAGTAAATCCCTAGTCTGTATGGTGTCCATCTTGCTGTGTGTAAACACGCACATTGGTCGCCCAAAGAAGAGACCACCTGGTAACTCGGGAGAGGGGGCAGGCTAGTGCAGGGTTTCAATTCTCCTCCTCCCCCCCATCATCGTCTCAGTCTGTCCCTATGGTTCGGCTAGCAGCCTATCTGATGGTCCTGTGAGAACCCTCACCCCTGGGTTCCTACAGAGGGATCAGGCCTGCTCAGGCTACTGAGATGAGGCCCTCTCAGGTTACGGATGAATTGGCTTTCCTGATGGGCACGGTTACCTGTCTCTTCTGCCTGTCTGTCGGCGCATACCAACACAAAACAACCGCTCCTGCTCCAACACGCAGCTGCTGGTTCCCACGCTCACAAGGAGCCTGTTATTTGTGGCGTGGCGTTCCACCGGAGCGAGTTGCTTTTGTAGATTAAGCTCTGGAATGTTTAGCAGATTCCAGGTTTTTCTTTTCTATTGAATTGATTCAATAAAAGCAAACGCCTCTCTTGACGGTTTTGATACGACGACAGTAATGCTGTACCTCATGTCCGTTGATGGTTTTACGTCAGTAATACGTACCTCATGTCCGTTGACGGTTTTGATACGTCAGAAATACGTACCTCATGTCCGTTGATGGTTTTGATACGTCAGTAATACCTTACCTCATGTCCGTTGATGGTTTTGATACGTCAGTACCTCATGTCCGTTGATGGTTTTGATACGTCAGTACCTCATGTCCGTTGATGGTTTTGATACGTCAGTAATAGCGTACCTCATGTCCGTTGATGGTTTTGATACGTCAGTACCTCATGTCCGTTGATGGTTTTGATACGTCAGTAATAGCGTACCTCATGTCCGTTGATGGTTTTGATACGTCAGTACCTCATGTCCGTTGATGGTTTTGATATGACAGTTATGAAGAAATCAACTAAACTATGTTGAGCTACAGAGATCTAGCTATGACCGTTTCTCTCTTCTTGAGTGCTAACCGATACAGCTCTCAGCTATAGATAAACTCCTAGCAAATGGCTTGCTGTTACAGACACACATTTGATCCACGTGTCTTTGGCGTGTGTGTGTGTGTGCGTGCGTGTTTGCGTGTGTGTGCATGTGGGTGGGAATATGTTTGCATGACAGTTGCTACATCAGGGAGGCGGTTAATGATTTGCACAGTGACACCAAATTAACGTGAGTGGATAAAGGCAGAGGGAGCACTCTCCCAGTTAGTTCTCTGTTCTTGGGGGTCTCTCCCTCGTTCTCCCTCCTTGTCTCCCTCCTCGTCTCCCTCCTCATCTCCCTCTTCGTCTCCCTCCTCGTCTCCCTCCTCGTCTCCCTCCTCGTCTCCCTCCTCTTCGTCTCCCTCTTCGTCTCCCTCTTCGTCTCCCTCCTCTTCTTCTCCCTCCTCGTCTCCCTCCTCTTCGTCTCCCTCCTCGTCTCCCTCCTCTTCTTCTCCCTCCTCGTCTCCCTCCTCTTCGTCTCCCTCGTCGTCTCCCTCCTCTTCTTCTCCCTCCTCGTCTCCCTCCTCGTCTCCCTCTTCGTCTCCCTCTTCGTCTCCCTCCTCGTCTCCCTCCTCGTCTCCCTCCTCGTCTCCCTCCTCGTCTCCCTCCGCGTCTCTCTCCTGTCTCCCTCTCCTCTCCGGGACAAAGGCTCTCTAGTGCCAGGTAGCGGCGGGCATTCCTGTCACATTCCACCACGGGGAAGCTGCCGGGATCAGGATAAAACATGGCCGAAACAAAGAGCCACTCTCATCGGCGGGGTCTAGGGTTCTCTGGGAAAGTTCGGGACACAGAGCGAGGTCTGACAGGGGGGAGGAATGTGGAGATGGTGTACTGACACTAGCGAGGTCTCTGTGAAACGACCTCAGAGACAGGTTGACGACGAAGGGGAAGGTCATCTTAAAGTGCCCCCCCCCCCCCATGTGAATCCAGCTGAGGATGGTCTTTAGATGGGGGGGTGATGGATCCACTCGCTCTACATATAACACATCATCCGTTGAACAGATAGTGATGGCCTCCACAGAGCCCAGGTCTGACCTTCTCACAACACATCACCAGACATCCAGGTAGACCAACATCAAACACTATACCAC